>PPHD01004781.1:0-20568 GCA_002909625.1 Bambusicola thoracicus | reverse complement strand
TTTTTTTTTTTTTTTTTTTTTTACTTCATATCATTTTAAAGTTTCATATCATTTAAGATTCTTCAATGGTTCCAAAAGAATGCATTGCAAAATTTGGCTGTAGTTTTGCTGGCTTTGTAAATAAACTTAATTTCAGGCTTTCTTAAACTGATAAGCATATTTTTCCTTCTACACTTCTAACAGAAAGTAATCTCCTCTTCTGCTTATAGTGGAGCCATGCTACTTAAGCCTTCTAAGCTGATGACTAGAAATACTTCTCTCTTGAAGCATTAATTTGATTTAATATATTATCTCTTCCATCTTTTCCTGAACATGTTCCTTTGGAATGCCTTGAGTACTTCAAAAGGATGGGACAGACGTATTCTTGCTGTACACGTCTCTCTATGGCTTTTGGTTTAGAACAAAACAATTAAATCTCTCTTTCTACTGTTTCCCCTCCATACAGATGACAGCATCTCAGCTGCAAGCACATCTGATGTCCAAGACCGACTTTCAGCCTTAGAGCTGAGAGTACAACAACAAGAAGATGAAATCACTGTCCTAAAAGCAGCATTGGCTGATGTGCTAAGGCGCCTTGCTATCTCTGAAGACCATGTAGCTTCTGTGAGAAAATCAGCTCCAAGTAAAGGTATGCTCATATTTAGTATATTCTTTCAGTCAGAAGGTTATAATTTAATATGTTCTCCATTGGTAACTTTTTTTCCCCCCATTTTGTTTGGAAAAGCAGGTAGATTTTGTGTGAAACATGGTTATTTTTTATGTAGGATTATTTAGGTATTTTAAAACATACGCATCAACAACAACAATGACAAAAACAAAACAAGAAAAACCCTAGATACTGTTTGCACTAATTTTTCTGTATTTGCATGAATATTTTGTGGGTTTTCTTTTCCATGAACATTTCCTTTTCTATTTTGGAGAACTATTTGTGTTGTCATCAGAATTCACTCCAACTTTAAACTAGAAAGGGAGAGAGGGAGAACTACAACTATGTATGTTGGTGATACATGTTAGAGCTACAGCTAAGTAAAAGGTTAGGTCGTGTTTCACATTATTTACAGTTCTAGTTTGTCATAAATGCATTTATCCCCATGAAATCATGCAGTCCAGAATTTGTTCGACTATATCTCTGTTGCAGAGATATAATTTCATCATTCAAGTTCAACAATTATGCCAACGCTGGTATAACACTGAACTGACATGCCATACACTGTGTTGGTTAGAGTGGCTGCACTGTACAGGCAGAAAATGCAAAAGCTGAACATGCTGAAAGTTTGAATTGTTTTAGTTATGGCAGAGAGATCAAATTGCTTAATTAAGTGTTTTTGCAGTCGCTCTGCCAGATGGAAGGAAGTGATGGTGCTTAATTGGCTTGGATTGTGAATCCTGCCATTCTCTCTTACTTGCTAAGTGGTAGACTGTTGTCATCCCTGCTTATAAATACAGCTTTATCTGTCTGATACTCATCTCCGGTCTCATCAAGATTGAGACATCCTTGTCTAACTCTGTAAATTAAGCTGAAGCAAGGATTTCAGCTAAATCAATCTTTGCTGTCTGCTATCCGTTAGGACAAAAAGAAAATCTCTAAGTGGGAAACTGTGAGTAAAGGGAATGGAACACAGAACCTTCTTCTTCCTGTTTACATGCAGGGGAACTGAGTTGTGCACAAACGTGAATAAAGACCTTTGTCTTGGAAGTGTTTGATATCCAGAAAACGTGATGCGCAGGCAGGAAAACTGGCCTTGTTCTGCAGAATGACTTGCAGCCATCTCCTTCTGGGGACACTTGGGCTCTTGGGGCCATATCAGGTTCCGCAGGTTAATTAGTTCAGTGAAAAATATATTTTTTTTTTCCTAGAGTGGAAGACGGAATATCTAAATATCTTCAACTCTGTGAAATTTCTACTAATTAATGACAGCAGCAGTAACTGGGGAAAAAAAGTGGAAGGGGGGGAGGGTGAGATGGATGCTTAGAAGTTTATACGTTGAATGTAATTCAATATTGGTTAAATTGGCACTGCGTTTAAGCTGTGGGTGATGTGAACTCATTGTCTTCAGTTGCCTGATGTAACCATGCAACAGCTTAGCTTCTCTGTTTACCATAAAATCAGCTGCGTATTGATGACATAAAGGTATCACAAAAGAAAAAGACTGTATGCGGTCACAAGAATTCTGTACAACTATGAAATTAGACCTTAAGAATGAACTAGATATTAATATTGGTTTAAACATAAACATCAGTATTTTAATAAATATTTCAAAACAAAATCATGCATAGCTTTTTCTGATGTGATGGGTAGTTATTTTGTTTTCTGTATTTTAAGTGCATTCAGTTGATGGGGAACCCTTGAAACATTTTAAAGAAGGGAAATGTATTATATTCCTGTATGAACAGGATTGGTTGCAGATCTGAATTGCCATACAAAAATAATAGAGACATTGATTTTAATTTTTATTTGAAGTATTTTATGGATGTGTAACAGACTTCTACTAGTTAAGCCATGGTTGCTACTGTGGTTATTGTAATCCTTCAAAACTCTGCCTGGAGTTCATGATTCTGTCAAGAGTATAGGTTTCTGCGTTACAGAAATTAGTTTAGTATCAAATAATACAGTGGGTTTTTTTTTTAATTTCATTTAATTTTGATTCACAGACGTATGTCTCTAATGGAGTACTTGAATACACGCTGTCATTATTAATGAACAACAAGAAAAAATGTGTATGTTTTTCTGCATGCACTGAGAGGTGTTTTTAATTTGAAGCATGGCAATACAGTAAGATAGATTCTTCTGAAATAAACTGAGAAGTAATGAGATTGGAAAAAAAAAGACGTCTTGAATCTTTCCATCAGAGCTTTAATCTGAGTAGCAGACAGTATCTAGCCTACTTTGAAGGAGTTTCTCTTAACTTGCTGCTGAAATGTTTTCTAAAGCCTCGGTGTTTTTCTATAACTAGTTCAGCAGTGTCTTTGAAAGAGATTTTTTCATAACCTAAAAATAAGTGCTATGAAGAGACGAGATCATGCTGAAAAGAGCAAATACAGGTCACTTTTTAACTGATTTTTCTCATTCTGAAGTTGATAAGCCAACATGATGCAAGAAGAGATTTTGTCCCTTATGGTTAGTTTGCCAGCATTGCATATCTGGAAAGCTAATTCTGCTCTTTTCATAGCTCTTCATTTTAGTTTGAGTGATTGAATCAACCATAGCTGAGGCTAGAGTTTCTTGTACTGTCCTTGTAGTCTTTTTTTTTTTTTCTTTTCTTTCTACGTAGTTTTTGTTGCTTACTTATTTTGAATGTAGTCCAGTCTTCAGTGAAAAATTTGATGGAGGCAAGGGTAGATTTATGTTTATACTCCATGGTCTATTGTTTAGCAGGTTAATGCCTACAATTTTGGCTGTCTATCTGCAACTCAGAAACAAGTTGCTCTTCATGTGATGCCAGGTGATCTGCAAACTGTTTGAGATAAGGGAGAGAGTAGTTAACTTTTTATGCCGCTTTAGTGTCTCCTGGTCAAGCATGAAGTGCAGACGCTAGATAAGGGAAATACCTAGTTGCAGCAGAATTAGCACGTGTTCTGCTATTGCACAGTCAAAAGCACGCAGTGTTTGTGCGGCTTGCCTTCCTCCTTACTATTTATCAGTGTAAAATCATTCCAAACAGAAAATCTTTTCAAAATAAAAAGGCTATGATATTACTTTTGCATCTCTGCAAATAGCTACAAGTTTCTACAGGCTGGTAAAATAGCCATGTCTAAAGATAGTGCTGAAGGTTCTTAGAAATATGGAAGGGGTTGGTTAGGGAACAAATCCTCAGCAGCTACAGGGTTTGGGGGAGGGAGATTGTGGTGTGTGGGTGAGTTTGAGTTTGTAGTCTTTTTTTTTTCTTTCTGTTTTTCAACAGAAGACTTAGCAAGAAGCTTTCCTTTGCAAGTTCTTTGTTTTTAGCAGCTCTGTGCTCTCATTGCCACATGTATCTGCTGTTGATACGTGATTGGTGCTGTTAGCATTCTCAAAACAAAGCTTACCTGGACACTGAAGAAAAGGAAAATGTAAGGCAGCCTGATACATGTGGTTGCCAGCAGGATAGATTGGCTCACAGCCGGTGTCTGGTAAACCTATTAAAATCTTTCAGGATGTCAAAATGTATGTAACAGAAGAATTTGTCCCTCAAAGTCTCGATGTATCTCACAGTGGCACCAGTAAAATTGATCAGGCTGTTGCCTGAAAGAGTGGCTGTCAATGAAAAAGTACACCTTGATCTCTGCCCATAGAGTTCGTGTCCTTTTTCTAGACTTACGGGTAATGAGAAGGCTTGTCACAGACTAACCCCCTGGAGGAACATTTTCACTGCTTGGACAAGAATTGAAGTCCAATAACTTGCAGGCAAATTTAGATCGCAAAGTAAAATTGAAGCAATGGTGGCAGTTTGAAGATAGGTTCTCCCATGACAGTGTGGAGTGGAAACCAGGAGGCATTTATTTCACTTACGGTAGAAGTCTTGGTGATTTGCAGTAGAAACTGCATATTGGAAACACAATTTTTAAAAAATTTATTCAGTGAATTTTTCGAATAGGAACCTGGGAGTTTGCTTTTCTGCTCACTTCTCTGGTGCAAACTGTTGTGTGTTCGACATCTCCACGATAAGAAAAATCCTTAAGTACTATCTTGAGTCAGATTCCATCTCAGTGCAGTAATGTAAGCAAAACGCTTCAGTTATGTTTTCTACCTTCACTCAACAGTGGTTTCACTTTCATAATGTGAAGTCATTTTAATTTATGCTTTCGCTAATTAAGTTTAATTATTTAAATATAAGATAGGCTTTCATTAGTAGTTTTAGTTTTAAAACATTATAATGTGCATAGATGTTCTATTAACAGAGTATGTGTTTATGTTGTCTAATTATTAAATGCTAATACAACTGAAAATGGAAATGCAGATAGGAAAATATTCATGGTAAAGGCAGATTATAGGCACTTATCCATGCCATTAATACTTACCTGGCATGCTCATATGTGTATTTTTTACTTGTGGGAGTAGTCCAACTAAAGTCTGCAGGCAGTATGATCACATAACCAATAATGACACTCATGAGGTCTTAATGGGTTTCCCAGGTACTGGTTTTAGTGCCATCTGTTCTTTCTGCATTAGAATTCATTTTTTTCTATGCTACTTCCCCATTTTTTTTCCTGTCTTCTGCTTTTCTTCTGCCTTCTTTAATCTCTTGCTTCTGTTGTACTTTTCTTGATGTTCTTCACCTATGCAAAGAAGTTGAATCCAGAGCATGTTAATTAACTCCATCATTTAACAGCTAAACTAAGTTGAAGGAAAGAGAAGTGAAGAGGAAAGTAGATTTTATTTATTTATTTATTTATCTTCTGTAACCTAATAATCCTGTTCATGCTAAAAATGTTCAGAGTGTTGAAGTGGGTTGTTTTTCAGCTGTGGTGATAAGTACCCTTAGTCTTTTTCCATAAGCTTCTTCCAGTTTTGGGTATGCTTTGGGTATTCTTTTTGGTATTTTATGTGGCTTTGGGTTTTTTTTGTTTGTTTGTTTGTTTTTTGTTTTAAGAGTGTGGACTAATACTCCTGAGGTTCTGCTCTATTATTCTCCATGATGCTTGTCAAGCTGCGAATTGCAATCTTGAGTCGCTAAACAATGCAGTTAGCTTTTCCAAAGAAAAAGCTGCCTTGTTTTTCACAACTCTTCAGTAGCTTTTTTCAAGACTTTTTGCCTGAGTTTATCAAATTGTTTCAAAATACCACGGATACTTTATTATTATTATTTAATATTTATTGTTATTATTATTTCCTCTGCTTGAATACAGCTCATTTGGAATTGGTTGAAGTGCCTTTGGAAAAGTTTACCAAAATGATAGAATGGTAGGGAGGGGGAGAAAAAGTGCTATGTGACTTTAATAAGCTGTTGGTTCTTTTGCACCAAGGAAATCTTCAGTTTCTCTCAGGAGTAGTTTTTAAATCTACTACTAGGAGTGTGGCTCTCCTAGACTTATGGGAACATAACGCCTGAAAAACTAGTTTTGTCTGTTAGAGGAGTAGTTATACTAAGAAAACGTGTACATCGCTGTATACGCATTAATAGCTATAAAAATAAGTAAGAAATCTGTAAATAAATGTTTTGGTTTTTTTAGTATATTATGTAATTAGTATAACTACTGAGAAATTTGCATGCGCTGAAAGATACTTGGCCTTTGTATGTTTTCCAACCATTTCAAATTAACAGGCCTCTATTTAGATTGCTCTTTTCCTTTTCATTGGAAAAGATGAATTGAACTTATTAAAAAAATAATAATAATAAAAAAATCTGGAACTTTTTTCAGAGAGAAGTAATTGATTTAAGAATACTTAAGTTTTTCAAAATTTAGTTTTGACTTTAAATTGGATTATTAAGCAAGATTAAGTATAATCAATTGGCAGTAAAGCAAGTCGACTTGTTTTTCCTGATTTGTATTGTTCATTATTGGAGAATTGGTACCTCATCCTGACCTGCTCGTGGGATAGAAGAACAGAACATTTTTTCTGCTTAGAATATCTTCATTTAGAATTTAGCTTACATGATGAAATAGTTGAATAAACCGAAGTACTGAAGAAATTTTTTCCTGCCTTCTCTTTTCAAATGGAGGTTTAGTGCTCCCAAGTCTTTGCCAGTCTTCCATCAGCTGAGTGTTGTCTTGTCCTTTGAAACTTTGGAAACAAAGAAAGAGCTACAGCTGCTTTGATATAATTTATTAATAACATCTTGAAGCAAGTCTAAGTTCATCATACTTTCAAGTTTGTTTTTGATGGCTTTATTTTAGGAAGGAATTATTGATAAAACCTCATGTTCTGCTACCTTATTAAAGGCTCACCTGTGCAAGTTGTCTGGTGACTAATAGTGGGGTTAAGCATAGATGGTACATATCTTTGGTATGAGTGCTAAAGTGGGTTTCTGTTTTTCAAGCTATCAGTTTTATTTGCACAGAACACCTGTGCATGTAATATATTTTAAATATATAGGTATATTTTCTAAGTTTTGGTAAAAAATAAAGTATTTAAGGTTGTTGGATGGTTTTGATATCACAAACCTTATTATTAAAAAGGATATAAGCAAATCTTTTTTTGTTTGTTTTTCTTAGAAATAACTTCTTTGAGGTTTTTGTTTTAAATCCACTTGGATGACACGTACAGAGAAGGTATTTTAACATGGCTACCTCAGTTAATTGAAATTATCCTAGGAAGAGAAAGTAGGTTTTGGCTTTTCTTCGGAAGAAAGGCAGTTTACTTGTCAGGATCAGCAAATATGAAGATACTCAACTAATTATAGTGGATAACGTAAGAGAAGTTGATAATGAACTATAACGAGTTTGGAGAAGAGAAATGAATTACTAGGTTCAGCTCTAGTATGTTGGAAAGAAAAGCTATTGTGTTATCATGAGATGTGTATTTTCAAAACTTATCACTGTCTCTTACAGCTATGCCTTGGTTTTCCCACAGTTAACTAATCAAGGCTGATAAAGGAGTGGAAATATATTATCAGTTTGTTGTGTCCTGTGTTTTTTTCCTGATCCTACTTATCTTTTTCTCACACATGTATACTTGACAGATGTTAATGAAATGCTTCTTTGAACTCAACAGATATTAGTTTATGGAAATTATCAAACAGAGATGAACCTACTATCCATAAAATATATTTTTACCTCTTTGATCTCTGACGTTTTGGCTTTAATCCTGGTCACCATGCACTGGCTTTCATTGTACATTCAGTTTATGTCTGGCTTTTGTTCCAAAGCTACAGATAAAGAGAAGTACTGTCCCGAAAATTTTCAGACTGTTTATTCTAGAAAGAGACATTCAACACGATACTGGAGAGATATGCGATCTGAATGCTGGGACTGCTCAGTTGTCCATTGATATGAAAATCGTGTTCTCATGAATTTCTTTGTTATTACACAGGTTTCTGAAGCAACTTTGCTTTACCTGCAGTAAAATATAGTGAAGAGGAAGATTGTGATATTACTAATTGTTGAAACCATCTGACTACAGAGATCCTCTGGTTTAAAGTCATGAAGTTGACTGTTTGGCTTGGGCCAGCTTGGGCTCTCACCCTGGATGAGAAGAGCCCTGTGCTGTCTGTTCCAATGGAGAGCCAGACACTAATGCTCTGCTGCCTGGGGCTTGTACAGGGCTTAAACTGGTCCTTCTTTCACCGTAACAATTGAAAATCAAAGTGTTTTTTGTTTACATACAGTTAGATAAATACTTGATTTTTTTTTCCTTCAAAAACAAGTTTTCTGATGGTCATTTTTAGAATACCTAGCAATATTATAATGTATTTTGTAGAGTCTGGAAGGAGGCTTATTTCTTAAACATGTTGAGTATTTGAGGGTGTTTGTGTTTCCTGTGTTTGTGTGCTGATTTTTACATTTCGTTGCATGTTGTATTGGCACTAAACTGCCACTGACCAAAGTTTTATTTTTGATTGTAAAAGAGAGCCTATTGATTGTAAAGAGATTGTAAAAGAGATATAATTTTGACACATGAAAAACATCAAAATTGACCAATCCCAAGATTTTTGTTGTTTTGGTCTGAATGCAAACATTTTAAAGAAATTAATGGTTAGATAGATTTATGTTATGGTAATCATCAGTCATTTTCCAAGAATGCTATTCTTTTGATTCAAGAATCTTCATCTCAAACCTGATTTTGCATGCCATTTGTTGAAATAATGAAGTACTCTGCAGATCTGCCATCAAAATCCTCTTCTCGAAAAGCACATAACCCAAAAATTGCTTTACAAAACCCTTTTTTTTTCTAATTACTGTGTTAGTCATTGCATGGAACAGAGCACGTTCTTGTGAGCATGCAATGATGTACAGTTTTACTTGTGACCACTTTTGTTTCTGGATGTAAGTGAGAACTAATGCTTTCCCTACGTAGCAAGAAGTACTCTAGATACTGTCTGTGAACAGAACATCTGTGTACACCTTTCTTAAGAAAAGAGCATTTTTTTGTTTCCGTCTTAGTGAGATTCTGTACCTTGCCTGAAGGACTGCTGTTCTTTATGCTTTTCAGTGAATGCTTTGCTGGCAATGTTGAGAATTACTGCCATTATGCCTCCAGATTCCCATTTCTGGAAGGCTGCACTAGTGCTGTTTGGGAAGGCACTGATCTATTACGGTGAGCAGACAGAGATGTTAAGGTCACGTGCAGTTCAAGAGTGAATCATAGGCCTCGATATTATGCATTTCTACAAAGAAGATGATTTACTTTGTCAGTGAAAATAAAAGAATCTAATTTATAGGTTTCTAATGCTAAAAGTGCCTTTTCAGCTTGTATGCCCTTGCAATTCAAGTTTCAGAAGGGAGTAAAAATCTGTTGAGTTTTGTTGTTTTGTGTGGTTCATTAACCTTTGAAATCTGTACTGCAAATATGTCCAATAAAAAGTCCTCTAAGAAGTACAGAGTTGGGAGAAACCAAGCAGAGGTGATTTGTGAAGTATTTAGGAAGAGTAGTGGTGATCTTTGCAGTGTTTCTGCACTGAAGTGTCTTTACTTTCTTCAGGTTTCCTTCAGTCTTGTTTCTGGGATATTTTGTGTGCTCCGCTGGCCTCGTGCAATGTGAATTTCATATGTGGTCCCTTTTGTGTTGCTTGGTGCAGTTGAATCAGGATGCAGGCAGCTCGTGTCTGTCCATTTCTGCTTTCAGTCAAATAGCTCTGAAACCTAATATTCCCTTGGCACATCTCCCTCATATGTAAAGCACTTGTTTAGGCATTAGTTTGTCCCTCAACCTGCTTGACAGAGCCGCAATTGGATAAATTGACCAAAACTGGTATTGTTTTAATGATATGTCTGCATGAGTTGCCTTCCGTGCACAGAGCAGTTGATTCTTCCTGACTGCTTTGACACTTGGCCTCATGCCTTATCTATTTCACACTATTCCAAGCCTGCTGTGAACACAGATGCATTATTTTTCCTGTCGTGTCCTTCATGCTTGTTGCAGTCTGAGTGACTGCACATCATGACCCTGTGAGGAACAGTGGCAATTTGCTGTTTCTGCAATGGAGATGTGGCATGGAGATGTAGACAGAAGTGGCTACTAATTTTGGGGTGCTTTTTTCTTTTTTTTCTTCTTTTTTTTTTTTTCCCCTCCAGTGCATGGGATGCTCCAGAAGTGAAAAGCACAAATTTGGAACTACAGGGAAAGGAGGGCAAAACTCTTTTCTGAACGTGACCTTAAAAATAAGCCAGGAACCCAAAAAAGAAGCCATGTGGATAATTAGTGGGAGATGGCGAAATGTCAGGTTCCAGTAAAATGCCATGTACTTCCCTGGCTGTGGCAGACGCAGGTCAAGGTGCTGATTGTCAGCTAGCATTCAACCCCCTATATAGAAGAGCCTATGCTCCCTCCCCTCTTCTTTGCAGTCTCCTCCTATATTCACTACGTATTTTCAAACTTTTCAGTGAGTGAATTGGGCATCTGACAAACAGTCTTCCTCACATAAACAATCTTGATTCAATTGAGAGAGAATCTGCAGTGCTCACTGGATGGGACAGATATTCAATGGAGTAAACTATATCAGAAATGTAATAACTTATTTTAATAATTAAATTTAATAACACATATGCTAAAAGGTAGACCTTTTTAAGATGGAAATGGGCAACTGAAAAGAAACTGAAAACTTTATTGAAAGCAACAGACCTTATGTGGTATTATCTGTGAACTGTGATAGTTTTGAAAAAGAATTGAAGTTGTCTGATCTGTTCTACAACTCCAGTTTACCAAGGCTAGCCATAACCAATAATTCTCTCTCTGGATCACAACTAGAAAGAGATGTGACAAGCTATTTGCTGTCATTGTGGCAGCAGAGGATGTCTCCTGTCATAGTGAATTTCTTGCCTTTCTCTAAGTGTCTCAGGTCTCCCTTCTCCAGCTATCTAGATTAAGGCCGTCATGAATGTATGTTGCTGGATACCAGCTGGTTGGCTGTCCCACGTGCTGTGGGATTACCAGGTCCACCTCTGAAAGTTTATGGCTTCTCTGATAGATCTTTGAGACGGGGATGTTAAGTCTAAATCCTTTCACTCTTCATTTTCATTTCCTAGGTCAGCCAAGCCTCCGAGAAGCTATCTCGATGTCCTGTATAACTAACGGGAGTACAGGAAGCAGGAAAACAAGCCACATTTCCTCTGTATCTGTTGCCAGAAAAGAAACTTCTTTATCTGCTGCAAAAAGGTACCAAGTGGTTACTAAAACTGAAATCACATTTTATAAAGTAAAATGAGAAAATAATGTGTAATAAGGCAAAAATAAGCTTTGGAAGCGTGCCATGTTGTTGGGCTGCTTATGGCAGGGTTCTAAAAAGAATTCATAAATACAGAGTATCTCTATAGTGTATACTGGCCAAAATGCATTCCCACCAAGAGACAGAAGGGGCAAATACATTTCCAATGTGAATGGAAAACTTTCCTTCTGGTATTCATCCACATCTTTTTTTTTTTCCACCCCCAGGGAAACTTAAGACAAAACTGAGTTAATTGTCTTGAGTGTAAATAGCAGGCAATAGTAAAATAGCAATGAAACAATAGTGGATTTTAAGACAGACGTTTACTTTTTTTTTTACATAAAATCTTAAAATGTCTTTGTCTTTGCAAATATGTATCAGATCTCAAATATGTAAAAATGGCACTTTTAAGTATTTGAAATTTAAATGAGCTATGCACAAAGCAATGGCTTTTTTTCCCCTCGGTGTAATGGTTCCTGCTGAATACAGCAAGCAAAGTGTTTCTATAATTACTTTCTTCTGCAGGACTGACTTTTAAATAATGATTGCATGGCTTATTTAATCAATAGTCTGCACTGATTCATTGGGAAGAACAAGCTGCCTGATATAGCCACGGGACAGAGAATACTCTTAATGTATAACTGTGGTAAATTATGTGAACAAATTCTTGGCCTCTGCAGAGTTCTCTGGTAACTCCAGTAGCTGTTTTATCTTCTGCTCTGGATGTAAATACTGTGCTATACAACAAGACAGGAAAATGATATATTTCAGGGAATAAAAATGTTGCATGCAAATATAAACTGTATAAGAACAAATTAAAAAACAAACCTTTAGTGCCATTTGGAATGTGGAAAGGAAGGGTAATACCCTGGTCTTCACTCTTCTCCCTCATAGAGCATTGCGTATTTTCTTGTTTATTTTTTCAGTAATAAATTACAAACAGATCACAGTATGTCTCTATCTGCTAGCACGACAGGCACTGGGACAAAAGACACTCCTGCAGGAAAGTATTTGTTAGCTAGCACTTTTCCATTAATCTTACCCTGTGGCTCCTAACACACTGATGAGAGCCAGTCTGCTTCCAGCAGTGCTCAGTTTGCGTTTGCCTTCCTGATTCATTGGCTGCTGGGCACTTGAGTACTACACTACGGAAGAGTAGCAGAGTGGTGTGACTGGCATCCCTTTCGTCTGAGTTTAATCTTTAAAAGGATACCTGGATGAGTCACAAGAGGAAAACCCTAATGTGTGGAGGGTACCTTTGCCCAGGCTTTGAAACCAAGTAACCAGGTGGGGAGGCCTGTTTCAGGAATTTTTAAGACCCCCAATTTTCACTTATCTGCTCTGTAGTTCTAATGCCTTTTCACAGTCTCCCATAAAATTTGTTTGGTATTTGGAAGACAATAAATTTGTCCTTTTGTAACAATACTGTTTTAAGAAAGATGAAGACAAATGTCAATTCTCTCTTTGTGGGTGTGAAGTTTGGTAATTTTTTTTTCTTTTGGTAACAACAGCAAAACTGCTTCATACCAAACAGTGTCCCCGCTGGGAATCATAAGTGAATTTCAACAGTGCTATCTTCTTAACAAAGTTAGGATAGACATGTCTGTTTCCAACACCTTTTTCCTTATGATGAAAGGAGGCCGGCTAAAGGATGATATCAGCAGATTGTAGGACACTTCACTTTGACTTTTCCAGGCTTTTTTTTTTTCAGGCTAGAGGTTCAACGGTTGCAGCAGGTGGAAATGGTCATCTGTTTATGTAGTTACTAAACAGCCTCAAAGCCTGTCTCATACATTTGTAGCACGGTTACAAATATTCAGAACATGAAAAGCCGTGCATCTCGTCATCTACTAGAAGTTTAGTTTCTGTGTGCTCTGCAGGCTTAATATTGCATGTTTCTGGGGCTCTGGCCTCTATAGACCTACCATCTTTGAACTTCTCTACAAATAAACAGTTTCATACCTGGACTCCTTAATCCTCGCTCTACCAACCTTGAACATCGTGAGATCATGGAAATGATCTGATAACTCAGTACAACTGCACAACAGCATTGTGTCTCATTTCAACAAACATGTGGTACAATTTCAGCTGTCACTTCAAGAGCACTGAAATCAGAGCTCAGAAACATATTGTGAAAAAACAGATAGATGTCTGATTCTCAGAGGCAAAGTGATATGTATGAGGAAATATTCATCCTAGTTGTCTGGAACTGATGTGTGACAGAGATGCTGAAATGCTTTTCAACAAAAAACATGCTGCATGCTTTCTGTATCAGCAGAGAAGCATGTTTGTACTTTGTGCTGTACTGTGCTCACAGAAACCTGTGATCATTTTCCTTAAGACTAAACATTTTTTCTGAAAACAGCTTCTGGTAAGGAGCTGTGTAATTTCAGACTGGCCACCCTCCACTGCAGCTGCCAGAGTGTTGTGATCCAAGGGATGAAGCATTGGGTTAAGTGAAAAAGGAGAATATGGAAAATTAGCACAGGTAGTGATAGATCTCAAATACTTGAATGTGGACTGAAGAAATGCCTCATCAAGTTGGGATTTGGAACAAATTTTTGGATGCATTAAGTGACTGCTTCCCAGAAGAACTAATCTTTAGAAACCCACAAAAAAAAAAGGTACTCCCTTTGATTTGGTTTCAGTTCTTGCACAAGAGGTCTTAGTCGTTCCAGAGATATTAGTGGGAGAGCCACTCTACAACAGCAGTCATAATGCAATTAAGCTGAAGATTTTAGCAGGAGAGAGTAAATCAAATACATCCAGCACTCACAGTGAATATATTTTACAGTTGAACATATTTTAACTTTAAAATTAAAATAGCCATCAAAAGAAAAAAGGAAAAAATTTACTTGCAACCTGGTGCCAGATAAAAAACACTGTATTGGAACATCAAGTATACCTTGTGCTGCAACTGTTGTCAGTTGTTGGGTGACTCTCAGAGTTCAACAGAGAAGCTAAGAAGTGAAAGTCATGTCAAAGGTGGGAAACGGACAGTCTGCAGCTGATAAGTTCGGTGAATAAATTAAAATATTCCTATATTGAACCTATGGCATCTAGGAGGTGGGTCAGATGCGCTGAATGAGTTCAGATAATAACACAGAAAATATGGGACTGAATAGTTAAGTTAGGTAATGCGCTGCTATCAGCAAATGGTACGTGTACAAGCATGCTGGAAGAATGAAGAGATGAATTTTAGGACTGCTGGCACGTCATTAATAGAGTAGAAAATCTGAGTGGGAAAGGACCTTCAATGATCATCAAGTCCAACTGACCACAACAGGGTTAAAATGTTTACTGTGAGGGCATTGTCCAAATGCCTCTTGAACGCTGACAGGTGTGGGGCATCAACCACCTCTCTAGGAAGCCTATTTCAGTGTTTGACCCACTTTCAAGGTAAATAAGTTTTTTCCAAATGCCCATTCTGTTTTGTTTTCTCCTTACTGAAAAGAAAATGTAATTTAGAGGTACTATATTGATGTGTTTAGCTAGTTGATATGGTTTAGAGTAGAAATTCTAATCAAGCCTTATAAATGTTTTTGGTTTTTTTTTTTTTTTTTTTAATCAAGATTTTCAAAGAAACTTCAGCAGGAAAAATGAATGTTTGGGAATCACTGAATGTTTTGAAAGTTTTGTTTCAGTGATAGATGGTACATTTTGAGATCACAACTGAGCCAAGAGGATCCTATGAATCTTGTATTAAATTCAGGGCTCTGTTTTTATTAATTTATTTTGAGCGTTTACCTAACTCCTGTTCACGGATAGTGTTTTGTGGAAAAAAAGTAAAGAAAAACAGTTAAGATTACAAAGGAGTTGGATGGAAAAGTGATTTGGAGGAATAGAAATCTAAATACAGCTCTTCAGAAAGGTGCAATTTTTGTTTCACTTTGGATGTAAGAGGAGAATCCTTTTTTCCCCATTTTAGCTGGTGCTATGTTCAACTGATACACTTATTTTGGAAGCGGTTCTGTTTTTAAATCTTATAACAAATATGCTATATACTGTGTAATGCTCTTCACTTTCAGGTGCTGTTACTCACTAGGTCATTTAGTATACTGCAAACTGTGCTGTTCTATGCAAGTGACCTTTAGTTAGATCACTAATGATTTTAAGGTTGTTAATGACATACATTTACAGCTATTTCAAATGTTAACCTGGTAAATACAGCAATGTGAAAATAAAGGTGAATTCTTGTTTCTTTTGTACTAACAACACTGAAGAAGTGGAAAGATAGCCTGACATTATCCAGCTGCAGTTCAGAACTGTGATGTGTTTTGAGTGATCATTTCCTTTGAACTATGCTGTGTTCACTTCTATCAGCTTCAGTTGCTGAAGCAGCACCAAAGCATACTCAAATCAAAGTTGTATTTGGATTTAAATCAGAGTAAACTTAGTATAACTATCCGGTATAAATAACTAAATAAATATCCACAATTCTATCACCACTTTTATTTTTGGAGCTTGTAAATAAATCTTGTTTTAGCAAAATTCTAGCCTGAACAGAGTGAGTAGATAATCAGAAGTTTGTTTAAGTGATGATATATAGATAATGCTGTGACATACTTTGCCCATCTTTTCATAGAGGGAATTTTTTCCCACCTTTTTAATTTATTTGCTTGTTTTCTTTTTTCTTTCTTTCTTTACTTTTTTTTTTTTCTTTTCCCCTATATTATACTTATTTTACAGCGGTACAGAAAAAAAGAAAGAAAAACCTCCTGGACAGAAAGAAAAAAAAGAGGAATCTCATTCTAATGATCAAAGTCCACAAACTCAAGCATCACCTTCTCCCCAGCCGCCCTCACAGACTCTCCAAACACACAGGCAAACTCCAGAAAGCAAGAGTTCTGCTCCAACTAAAAGGTTTTCACAGTACAGAGCTAGAAAATGATTGTAATGTTACTGAGTTCATATCTGACAACAAGTCATGTGAAATTGCTCCAATTTCCTGATCAAGTTAATGTGTAATTTTTTTTTTTGATGAAAGAGTACATTCAGTAGAATGCATTCAATATGCATTGCAACAGAGCAAATCTCTTGAAAATTTTTGTGCAAATTTGAGATTGCAAAATATTTTTTTTCTCAGTGATTGAAATTCTAATATAGGAAACTTACCTCTAATCAGTCATTATCCTGAAGTACATAGGAATGATTGTGACTTGATCTTTCTCAAAATGCACGTTATATGTTTTGGCTAAAGTAGCTGAATTGTGGAGTGCATTTCATGCATAGACATTTACTATCTGCAGTAAAATTTCATACAGGTTAACATTATTGCAATTCTATCTTTTTGAATATTTTTCTTTTCAATTATTCCATAATGTGACTGCAGTTCAGATTTTATTCTTTATTTTTATTTTTGCCTTCTACCTCTTTTAATTCCTGCTAGTTTGCAGGGCAATTCACTTTTATTCTGATTCTTTATTTGAGTGAAGTTGTATTTTGACACCCAAATCACAGAACTGCTTGACTTGACTGGAGGTAGGAGTTCTAGATTTGCCTCTGTGTTCCTGCTCTTTTTGGAGGAGCAAAACATAGACAATAAAAAACTAATGGACTGTAAAGCTAGGGAAGTGAATTTTATGATTTGGGTAATTAATTCTGAATTTAAGGACTGTTCAGATCACTTACTGCCTTGAGTTTTTGAGTTTTTTGGTTTTTTTTCCTGTTTTTTGCTTGTTTTTTTTCTTTTTTTTCTTTTTTTGGTTCATTATCTTATTGTTTAGGAAGGTATGACATCTTTTTCTTTAGCGTTTTTTGTTGGGGAGACAAACAAGCCTTTAAAATTATTCCTCTGAAATTTACTGTAGTTCACAAGATTGTTGTCTTGCATCGCTTGAATTCTAATAAATATTTAAATTTCCACTTGACTGATGCATGTCATAACACTGCATAAAGGCTGTCTTCATGTCTTGTACAAACTCTACGTTATCTGAAGCTGAACTTGCGGCCTGTTGTCCTTTTGCCTTGGTATCTCACTGTAAAGGTGTTTGCCTGAAGTCTTGCATACTAATCTTTTGCAATGTGGGGAAAAAAATAAATGCCTTTTGTGGTCTCTTGGTGGTGTAACATGATTTGGTTAACGTGTTTGTCTCGGGATGTTTTCTAGCCTCCTGAGGTGCTGTGGAGGTGAGCTTGCCAGTTCTGAGACTGCAGTTCAGAACTTACGCCTGCAAAAAGCATTTCTGATGGGATGACATGTAACACTGCTAGCTGAACAGATGCAGACAAAGACAGTTAGATGAGAGTAATATGGCCTAGATCACATTTGCACGTATTTTCCCTGATTTGTGTATGAAACAAATGAAATAATGACTGCAAAACTTTTCAGGTTACTATTATTGTAAATTGGCTGCAATAACATTGCTGAAAAAGTACATCAGAATTTGCAGATTTGTCTGTAATGCTGAACTAAACCTAGCTTGCCTTCATGTAGGAAGTTTGCAGACATTTTTCAAAAAGATTAAAGCTATTAATGTTGTTTAGAATGGGGTATCTCCAAAGCAACCATATTCAATCGTAGCCTAGCAGAGTTGTTCCACCACAGATTGTTGATTTAAATCTGATGAGTCAATAAAAAAAATCTACTTTTCTGACTTTTTTTTTAATTTATTCTTTAAAGCTAATATGTCATAGCTTCTTTTTTCCCCCTTGTTCTACTTTGCTAGCAAAGTAGTAATGAAGTACAGAGATCTTGTTTGTTCAAGTCTTTATGTGAGAGCATGTGAAAATGGAAAAGAATGGATAAAACATTTGGCATCTGTCTTGCTCAGTTGTTTTTGTTCATCCAGTTAGAACTTTTTGACTAATCTTTTTTTTTTCCCTGTTTCATGCTTCAGCTTGAAGGAAGATCTAGCTCTGCTTTTGTCTACTGCTGCTTGGTCTGTCGGTTGCAAACCCATTCCAGTTACTCTTATCTTATTAACTTGTCATTCTAAAATATATATTTTTTTCTTCTAGCATAAAGAGATCATTGACTGCTGAAAAACCTCACAGTGCTTGGGAGAGCTCGGATGACAGTCGTAACAAGCTACTGAGAGTAGCATCAACATCTAAATTAATATCGAAAGTGGCAAAGAATGCAGACAAGTACGTATAGTTGGTGCATAAAAGTGAGTGAACTTCAGAATCAAAATATTATGAAATTGCATAATGTAGTGAACTGAAATACGTGCAAAAAAACATTTGCATTTTTGTTTTCACTGCAAATAATTACTTGCACAATTTTGAAATATGACACTCCAGATGTCTGGAATCTGAAAATCACTATAAAATGTGAAAGCATGGAGTTAGTATAAATATATTTTAATAGCCTGTTTGGGTTAGCAGAATTATGTGTTATGATTTATAGCTTAATACTGCTGTAGTGAAGCTTCTAACCAGTCATTTTAATGATTAATAATTATTTGAAAATGCCATTATATTTCCTTGCAGTTAATTCACTGGATTTGACGTGTGTGTTTCTAAAGTAGATTGTAGTTACAAAAATAAACATGTATGATTTCAGGTAGGTCACTGGTTAACAAATTTCTGCATACTGTTTCTAGATAATAAGCAGGGATTTTCTTTTCAATTTGACCTTTAGTATGCCAAGGTTTATCTTCTGTTACTTCTGTCCTTCAAAGAGTTCTATTTGGATAGTAGAGTTGCAGTGTTTTTCTAGGCCTGCCTTACAGCTTCTCTTTATACTTTGTGCAAGGTGGCTGTCTTTGACGCAGCAATTGTGCACATGCTTGCTTTCCTGCACTGCACTAGTGAACCCAAGTGCCCCTAGATGTCACAGAAGGGCTGAAGAATTGAATGGTGTGTGGTTATTTCATTAAGCTCTTGATGAGGCATAGAACGCCACTTCTCCACCATCTTGACAAGAAGGGTGTGAGGAGGAGGAGTGGTGAGCCTAAGGGTGCTCAAAGTGGCTGGTAGGCTGATGGGTGCTGAGGTCAGGCAGAAGCCTTCCCTGCTTTGCTCTGTACATCCTGCTTCCAGAGTGCAGTGGGATGCTGTGCTCAGGTGAACCACTGCATCTATAAATTAAGCTGACCTTCTTCTGAATACTGAATGGTGGCAATAGTTTGTCACTTTTTAGCTGCTGGGTTCTCCCTTCTGCACGGTGGAACCCCTGTTACCTCTGCCCTTATGTGTGGGTAATGTGCTTTAACCTATCGTTCCGTTTGTGCTCTTCTTCAGTATTATTTTTCTCAGTGCTCTCCACAGGGGACTCACTGGGAAAGAATAGCACAGAGTAGTTACTTACCTGCTTCTGTTAGAGCAGACATGAGTTTGTATTTTGCTCTTACTCCGTGCTGCTGACCCCCTTGCTGTGACCCACTTTTTGTCCTCTTTACCACTTGGGCTTCCAGCTTCATATCTGTATGTTTGGTTTCTTTTTTATCTTTTGGGTTTGTGCTCACTTGGTTGAAATCATTGTGCTGACTTTTGGGTTGAGCCCTCTGCTGTTTTCAGAGATCCCTCTGAGTTCTGAGCTTGCCCCAGAAGTGCTGCCAACTGCTCTACCTTGCTGTCCTTCCTGATCTCATACATGTACTCTTGAATCTTCATTCAAATAACCATTAACTGACCCAAGGCAGGACTACCTGAAAGCCACTCCTGCTGTGACAGGTAAAATTCCTCAGGCCTTTCAGAGTAATTTCCACGATGGTGTCCTGAGCTTGCATATGAGACTTGCAAACACGTATTTGATAAGAATGGTGTAAGTGCATACCATCTTCCCTAGAACAAGAAGAACAAAAACATCATAAATTAATTTGGGGGTGTAGGTATTGGCACGTGTACTAAAAGCTTTATGCTTAGCCTGAGGAGTGCTGTGGCTCAGTGAAGTGCTGTGTGAGAGAGATTATGGCTTGCATATTTTGCAAGTACTTCTTTTTATTATTGTTTTTCACTGTCAGAACTTAAAAGCCCTTTGGCAATTTCAGTTGTAGCAGAGTACTTGTAGATAATATTTAGGAATGAACAACCCTCTTCTTTATCAAATTTATTTCCTGACTACCATTATGCTAATAAAATATCTTTCAAAAAGTGTTAAGGTTTTCCTTTTTTTAATATTGAAAAAAAATTTATTGCCATTTTTTATATTGGTTCAGGAGAGGTCAAAGTGAGTGCCTTGTTTCATTTTCCTGCTTTTTGTCTAGAAGATATTAAATGCTACCCTTCTATGATCTCTACTGTAGAGCAGATCAGATGCCTAAGAGTGGTTGAGGAAAGATTAGGATTCATTTCTGTGAGAAAAAAGTTGTCTGTCTGCAGCTTGAAACTCTTGTATCTT
>PPHD01004780.1:3902-27785 GCA_002909625.1 Bambusicola thoracicus | reverse complement strand
AGAGGGAAGATTTAGGTTGGATGTTAGGGAGAAGTTATTTACAAGGAGAGTGGTGAGATGCTGGAACAGGCTGCCCAGAGAGGCTGTGGATGCCCCATCCCTGGAGGTGTTCAAGGCCAGGTTGGACGAAGCCCTGGACAACCTGGTCTAGTAAATGGGGAGGTTGGTGGCCCTGCCCAGCAGGGGGGTTGGAGATTCATGATCCTTGAGGTCCCTTCCAACCCAGGCCATTCTGTGATTCTGTGATTCTGATAGATTAGAAAGGGTTCAACTTGGCTTCACAGAGGGACTAATACTATAAATAAGTCATTCCATTTTCAGAATGGGGCTGGGTGCCATAAGCTAATGTCCTTAATTGATCCTGCATTTATTTGGTCTATGTTTTTCAGTAAATGCTGTTTGCATGTGTTCTGTTCTTTTGGTGGGAATAAAATCGGTGTTGTTAAAGAACAGGACACAACTTCAGCGTGCTGTTTTTTGACAGCATTTTGCATGTGAGAGTCTGACACTACCACTGGATATCATGCTGTTCAACTTCCTCAGCAGCTTCTTTCTAGAAGAAGCCCTGCAGTACAGTTTGCCTGTCTCTATTCCAGGAACTACACACTTTCCACTCTGCAGCACCTTTCCTATGGATATATACTCCTTCCTCACCACAGTGCTGGGAAAGAAGTTTTGAACCATGGCATCTGCCAGATGATTCTCTAAAATCTCAGTTACTGGTAGATTAAGGCTGCTGAAGTATCTACTGCCATACAAGATCTGCTGCTGCTTGCCTGGCTGAATATCAGCTGTAAGCAGGCAGGAAAGAAATTGCACACATACCAGAATGCTGTCATGGATTATTCCAAAACTGTAGGTTGAAGGTTTGTGTAACCTGTAGCTAGCAGTGTTCTCCAGAGGTCCATACTGGGTCTGGTCTTGTTTAACATCTCCATCAGGGACCTAGACAAAGGGATAGAGTCTACCTTCAGTAAGTTTGCTGATGATACAAAGCTGGGAGCAGAGTCTTGAAACACTGACAATGTAGAAAGTTCCATACAAACCTGTGGAAAACTTCTTTACTCTGAAAGTAACAGAGCACTGGAACAACCTTCCCACAGAGCCACCTTCTTTGGAGATATTCAAAACCTGCCTCAACACTTTTCTGTGCAACTTATTCTAGGGAACCTGCTTTAGCAGAAGGGTAGAACTAGATTATCTCTAGCGGACCCTTCCAACCCACAATATTCTGTGATTCTGTTCTGCATTGAAGTGAAAGTTGACCTGAAGCATTTTATAGCTTGTCTGTCAGGTCTTCTCCTGTATTGTAAAATAGTTGACTGAACTAACAGTGGAATCATAGAATCATAGAATGGCCTGGGTTGAAAAGGACCACAATGATCAGTGAGTTTCAACCTCCCTGCTATGTGCAGGGTTGCCAACCACTAGACCAGGCTGCCCAGTCTGGAAATGGAATCCCATCTCTGCTTGATCAGAAGCATTAAGCTGAATTCTGACTTAAGACTTCAGAGTAGTTCTCTTTGGGGATAACTGGACAATATACTTCTGAAAAGTGAATCAGCTTGTGGAGTCCTCCTAGGACTATTGTCAGTGGGTTCACCAACCCAACTTCACTTTCATCAGCAAGAATAGCAGCTTTTTGTTAGTCCCGTGTCTCTGAAAAGCAGTATCACTTTTTGATAGTGTGTTTGTGTGCAGAAATACAGCGTCATGACATGTATTCATCTGCAAAAATAGTCCTTACTAATGAAAATCCCAGAAGAGTTTGGGCAGTCAGCACGGTACAGTAGATAATTCTCTGGTACCAGTAAGCATTTGGCCTTTGTCCAAAAAGGACCAGACTAAAGCAGCTTCAAATTACATGAAAGATCAGTCCAAGACTAAAATGTGTCCTCTTTTGACAGTGGGACATGAATCCAAAGGTAAAAGTAGTTGAAACTCTGTGGAAAAAATTCTACCTTTCACTTTCTCTCCATTCCAAATAACTCAGGGTGTATTACATGTTTTAAATTACACCAGCTTCTATAAGCAAAAGAGGAAATGGGTGTGGAACCATCATTAGCTATTCTCATCAATTTTTATTGTAAAATGTTCTGCCAAACTTACTAATTCAACTTCTTTTGACTTCTCTCAGATTTTCTTCATTCTGTGCAAGAAACAAGAACAGGTGACTTCTCTGCATGTGTATTGTCACAGCACTATGCTGGTCAGCTGATTGTCAGGAGTGAAATATATGCCTGAAAAACAAGGTAAGCTTCTTTGGTTAACTTCTCTTTTAATTTTCTTGTGGAGATAGCATAAACAGTGCAGATGGGCTACCTATTAGGTAGGAAGCTCACCTATTTCCAAACATGAAAAATTCGTGCATTTCAGTTGCTACTATCTGCTTTGAATTATTTAGACTGCTATATTAACTGTCTCATCCAGTACAAGAATGTATCAGCTATTCCTTGTTTGAACAGAAAAAATAACATCCTATACAGTGTCTGCATAGATCTCAACCTAGTCCAGCAATTCCTCACTCCCCATTCAGTGAGGCCTGGTGCAACAGTCCAGGTTCTGACTCCATTTCTTGCTGTGATTATACCCAGTCCTCACTCCAATCAATATGAAGGCTGCTTTCTTCTTTTACCAATCAAAGCAGGCTCTTTACAAGAAACTGGGGCAATCTTTTGGGGGGAAACATTTTGACTACTTGGTCTTGACACCAGAATAGCATGAAATGCTTGAGTCAGAAGATCAAGAATTCTCTCTACGAGCTTTGAAGTTCTTTTCTATCTCTGAACACTAGCTATGGTGTGGAAGCATGCTGGAAGGAGCACAGAGAATATGAAGTATGTCTTAGGCAGCACTGTGATTGAAAGTTCAGATGTGTAATATTTTGAAAGCAGGAACACAGTGACTGTGAGCTTATGAAAGGTTTATCTTAAAGGTTTGTATGCTTTACTAATACTAGCTTCTTTGCTCCTCAGCCTTTCTTATTGGGATGCACTGAATTCATTTGCACACACCTTCACGTATGAATATTGGGCCCTGCC
This sequence comes from Bambusicola thoracicus, assembly GCA_002909625.1. Lineage (NCBI taxonomy): Eukaryota > Metazoa > Chordata > Aves > Galliformes > Phasianidae > Bambusicola > Bambusicola thoracicus. The sequence goes on along the minus strand of PPHD01004780.1, from coordinate 24,744 downwards.
CAGCCTACAACCAAAGATGTACCTGTGGTGAAAGCATTATCTAGCCATCATGCAGCTGGTAATTTATTTCATGTACTCATCTCTGCACTTCCACGTATAAGATGTGAAGGCACCTGCTGTCTGTCTCTGTCCTCTCACTGGCACAAGTATTTTTGTTTGCTATTCATGAAATCACTATGTCCTTAGACATCCTAATACATCAGTGTGAGAGGTGAACTGGCTTTTATCTTGCTCTGAGTGGTATTTTTAGAAAACTGCCTATAGGCCCTCAATGACTACATTTGCTTCAAACTAATAAATCCCATTTTTGTAATGAAATTGAGAGAAAACTTAAAAAAGAAAAAAAAAGAAGAGTTAAAGAAAACTATGTGAGTTTTACTCGATCTGTAGAGAATTCCTTTTTCATTTCCTTCTCTCTAAAGAGGTGACTAACACCATATTTTTTCAAAGATACAGAATAAAAGCAGTGTTTTAGACAAAGACGATGACTGTAGTTAAGTATGTGGGAGAGGTAATTCCACATAAAGAGAGGTTATAGAAATAAGGTTATAGAAATAAGTATGCACTTATCAAAAAAAAGAAAAGAGCTAGAGTAGTTGTAAAATGGTGCTTAGACGACTGGTCCAGAATTCTTATTTATTCTGAATGGCAAAAGCAGAACAAGAAAACATTGCATGAAAATGAAATACATTTGTAGTTCAAAAGATGGTACAGGAAATCGGTTTTTATTTAACATACTTCCAGTAGGTAGAACTCATTGTTGCAAGATACTGAGACAAATGACTTCGCAAAATATAAAGTAAAAGGATTTATGTTTAAATGAATACAAGTAACATCTGTACTTCTCTCTAAGCTAAAATAGAAATCAAAACTACAAAGGGTATAATAGTCTGATGAGCACTGGGGAAGAGACGGAGTCTCCCACCTTTGATTTTCATATTTCAAGATCTCAGTTACCAGTTCACGGGAGAAAACTGATGCAAGGGCAGCCATGGGAAAGGCTGGGTTCCAAACCTGCTCCTTGCAGCAGCTGGCAAGGCTCATCATTTGGTGGGCATGTGGTAACCTTCTATGTTGTGGAAAAGGCTGCTGGGCTGGGAAGGCAGGTTTTTCAGGAGCATCGTGAGAGGCAAGCAGGCAGTAGTCTGCATTGAGGACACTATGAGTATGTATATCATGTTGTGATATTCTTTATGATGGGATAATCATTCTTATGTTGTATATAGGATCTCTAATCTGGCTGCTTCCTTTTCAAGTCCCTGCAGTTAAGTATTACATCACAGCAATACACTGCAAGTCAAAAGGGCTGGAAATTATAAATTACAAGTTTGGATGATTCATACTCTCTGGCAGAATCTAATATTTTGAGGTTGAAAATATCCTGTTGCAACTGGATATATAAAAACCCCTGGGTTAAATGTGGCTCTGCCCGGCAGGGGGGCTGAAGATTCATGATCCTTGAGGTCCCTTCCAACCCAGGCCATTCTGTGATTCTGTGATCTGTGAATGCTGATCACACCAATATCAATGTCAAAACCTGTAGATTTAGCTGGAAACAAGGCGGCACAGCTGTGTGAAAAATAATGCATGTGGCTACATGGCGAGGTTTTGTGTGAGCAGCAATGAATATTAGGCAGGCTAAACAGATGACTTTCAAGGACACAGTTGTGTGCAAATGTTCCCCTTACAAAATGTGGGTCTTCTTATCTTCTCAGAGTAGCTTGCATTCATAAGATATAGAGCATAATGAATAAGCTTGATATCTGGTAGTGTGTGGCATCTTTCCTACTGTTCAACTCAATGTACAGATGTTGTGACCAAATTAGTTTTGAATTAACCAGACCATTTACACAGTGCTTACTTTCTCCTGAAAGATTAATGAGTGATTCTAATTTTAATTATAATAAAATACAGAAAATAAAAATAACTAATATTTTATGTTTTTTTCCTTCTGTTAGTGATGTAAAGTTTCCAGAGAAACTTAGACTTAAAACTGCAAAACAACATAAAAGGCAGGAACACAGTTGGGTTTTAACAACTATTTTTTCAAGTACTATTGAAAAATATGGCAGTGTATGGTTTGTTTGTTTTTTTTTTTAAGACATAATTACTCTAAACAATTAAGCAAAGATAGGATGCAGTAGATTGCTTTGCACAATAAATAAAATCTGTTGATAAAACATCTCCAAGACAAACATTAAAAAAGATCAGCTGACACTTATACATAGAACTATGTGAATTTGCTGAATACAGTCATGAATAACTTCATGGATTAGGCCTTGATAGATGGAGTGCTCACATCCAGATGTTTACTGTGATTTGTCAATGGCCTTGCACTTAATCCTCCTGAACAGGAAATAAGAGTCTTTTTTTTTTTCTGGAATCTCCCTGGAGACTGTGGCAGACTATCTTGCTATCTCTGGCCTGAATTATCACAATAGAGGATCAGGCTGCTGGGGAATTAACCAAGTGGAGGAGGCACAGATTTGCCTCTAACTCCTTCAATTTCTTCTGTTTTCACCATCTGCCACAATGGGACTGTTATTTAGACAATTCAAGATTAAAAAGCAAGTTATGCATGTTGTCCCACAAGGAACCTTCATGGCATCCCTCCCCACAAAATGTATTGCAGCTGACATGTCTGGTCCCACTACCAAAGGGAGGGGCTGTGGCTGACCAAGCCTCTCAAGGCTGGCAGATGTCTCTCCATATCTCAGCATCATATTTTTGTTTTGTGATGCTGCAGTTCCAGTTGCTGTCAGAAATTGCTTGTCTCAACCAAGAGTGAATGCTGGTGAAAAGGCTGGATGCCTCCAAGGTGGAGGTGCAAGTGCTCAGGGTAAAAAATACTTTTTGCTAACTCACAAGTATAAGGAGAAATGTACTCTTTATAACAGAGCACCAAGCTAAAGCATGAGTAACACATCTCAGTACTTGTTATGTCTGCATGCCATCCTTTCTCTCCAATATTTTTGCTTTCTACTAGATGGTCTGCTCTTCTCATTTCACAATATTCAGAAAATTAGGAATGCTAAATATGAATTGCCCTTTAAAGTTTGCTTTTCGGAATAGATATTTCTTCCCCTCTTTCACCCTTTCCTCCCATCTTTCCTTGTACCCATACACACAGGTAACATCCTAAATTCTCAGAACTGTTAGAACTGCAAAGAAGGTACCCAGAAAACACAGCTGTGTTTTTCAACTGTATCAGTTAGTAATCTTTATCAGGTTTTCAATGAGGCTCTAGAAAACATACTGTAATTTTGTTTCTAGGAGTTACTTGTGTGAGTAAGTTCACAACGGCAGAACAGGTCTGTGCGTAGCTCTTAGAGAAAAATTACAGATCATAGACAAATCATCATTTATAATAATCATTCAATATAATTATGCTTTTCTGTTTTGGCACGCCTTATAATATCTTCAGGCATATTTCATACACAGAGGTAATGGTTTAAATTAAGTGAAAACTCATTAATTGCAGCGAATCTAGGTTTGATGAATCTATCATTACTACTGCAAGGATTCAAGTATCACTGCAATGATGCCACCTAGAAGGCAAAATGTTTTTTCATTTACTATCTTTTACATCTGATGTTGTGCATATGTATAGGTTTTAATCTTATGTTGTTTGTATATTTAGAATATTGTCCTCTAGACCTTGAAGTTCAAAGTTTGAACCCAGAAAGTAAGACCTCAGCACTGATTGTATTACTGAAGTGTAATCGAAGTCATCATATAAAGCTCCTTCAATTCATTTTCTTTAATAAAATGCATGTGTTTTGAAGTGTATCAGCCTTGGATGTGGGTTTAAGAATACTTCAAAGGTAGAGTACGGTCCCAAATTGCAAATGCTAATATTCAGGTAAGCCGGTGAAACGGTTGCTATCTGCTGGCCTCAGAAGCACCTTTTGGAGCTGCATGTTAAGGGAGGGGAAAGGAGGGGAGTAAAGCAAAACAGATCCCATCCCTTTCTTTGTTCTCATTAAGCTGCGGGGGCAGGGAGATGGGGCACGCACCAAAAGGCGCTTTAGATTTAATTTGAGAGGTGCCCAGGAATTCCAGCTCGAGACCTCCCCGGCGCAAGGAATACATACCCGCTCGGGGTCACACCGTGATTCCCTCCGCAGCGGACACATAGTGGCTGAGCTGGGGCACGGGCGCGGTTGGTACCACCTGCGGGGCGGGGTGGTGCTGTGGCAGCCCGATGCCGGGGGAGACTGGCGCCGCCACCGCCGGGGAGAAGGGATCCTCGCTGACGTCAAGCCATCAGAATGATCACTCGTTCATATCCGGGTCCCCGGCCGGCTTCCCCAGGCCGCGCTCCGCCGCACTCGGCCGCCGAGCACTGAGGGGGAGGAGGGCAGGGCCGGGCAGGGCGGCCGCCTACCCATCCGCAGGTGGTTGGCGGCGGTGAGGCGGCGTGCACAGAATGCCCGCCACCGCATTGGAGCCCGCCTACTGCCGTTGCTGCCCATGGAGATCGAGCTGGTGACTCTGGAGAACGGCGGTGGCGGAGCCATATCAGCCCGAGAGGATGCCGCGGCCGGCAGCGCCGGTGGTAGCACCAAGGCTCGGCGACAGAGCGAGCTACTCCACACAGCGGGGTCCACGTCTGTTCCGAGACTGAGCGACGGCAAGGAGGGTACCCCACCGGTCTCACCGCCGCCGCCGCAGGTCGACGAGGAGCGGGAGAGGCTCCCGCCAGCCCCCCAAGGAGGAGGCGAGGGGCGCTGCAGCAGCAGTGAGGGCAGCATCAACTGCCGCGCGGCGTCGGGACCCCCACCGCAACCACACGCTCCGCGCTCCGGACCGGCTGCAGAAATGGATCCCCCGGAGGAAGGGGGTCACCGCCAGGGCATGACCATGGCAGCAGCCGGCGACGAGGAGGGTATGAAGGCAACAAGCCGGGGCGCCATGCACCATCAGCGGGTACTAATCAACATCTCTGGGCTGCACTTCGAGACTCAGCTGGGCACCCTCAACCAGTTTCCTGACACGCTACTGGGAGATCCTGATAAGCGCATGAGGTACTTCGACCCTCTCCGCAATGAGTACTTCTTTGACCGCAACCGGCCCAGCTTTGATGGCATCCTCTACTTCTACCAGTCTGGGGGCAAGCTCCGCCGGCCTGTCAATGTCTCCATTGATGTCTTTGCTGACGAAATCCGCTTCTACCAGCTGGGTAAAGAGGCCATGGAGCGCTTCCAGGAGGATGAGGGTTTCATCAGAGAGCAGGAGAAGCCCCTTCCCCGCAGTGAGTTTCAGCGCCAAGTCTGGCTCATCTTTGAATACCCTGAGAGTTCCAGCTCAGCCCGGGCCATTGCCATTGTCTCTGTGTTGGTGATCCTTATCTCCATCATCACCTTCTGCCTGGAGACTCTGCCTGAATTCAGGGATGAACGAGAGATACCCATGTCCTTGCCCCCACAAAGTGGAGGTTTGAACACCACAACTGGAGACTCCCCACCCATGCAGTCACCGAGTAGCATTTCTGACCCCTTCTTCATCATTGAGACCACTTGTGTCATCTGGTTCACTTTTGAGCTCCTTGTACGTTTCTTCACCTGCCCCAGCAAGCCCGAGTTCTCTCGCAATATCATGAACATCATTGACATCGTGGCCATTATCCCCTACTTCATCACCCTAGGCACAGAATTGGCCCACGAGCAACAGCAGCCTGGGGCTAGCAGCAACAATGGGAGTGGGGGCCAGCAACAAGCCATGTCCTTGGCCATCCTCAGAGTCATCCGCTTGGTCAGAGTCTTCAGGATCTTCAAGCTCTCCAGGCACTCCAAAGGGCTGCAGATCTTGGGACAGACTTTGAAAGCCAGCATGAGAGAACTAGGCCTTCTCATTTTCTTTCTCTTCATTGGGGTGATTCTCTTCTCCAGTGCTGTCTACTTTGCTGAAACTGATGACCCTGAGTCTCATTTCTCCAGCATCCCTGATGCTTTCTGGTGGGCTGTGGTGACCATGACCACTGTGGGGTATGGGGACATGCGACCTATTACTGTGGGGGGCAAGATCGTGGGCTCCTTGTGTGCAATTGCTGGTGTGCTCACCATTGCCCTGCCTGTCCCTGTTATTGTGTCCAACTTCAACTACTTCTACCACCGAGAGACAGACCATGAAGAGCAAGCTATGCTCAAAGAAGAAAACAGTAGTGCTCAGAGCAGCATAACTGGGGTAGATGGAAAGAGAAGATCCAGTAAAAACTCTCTGAACAAATCTGTTGTGCACTTGGAAAACAATGAAGGGTTCAAAAGTGCCAGCCCTTTAGAGAAAACCAATATCAAAGCTAAAAGTACTGTAGATCTCAGAAAATCACTCTATGCCCTCTGTCTGGACAGCAGCAGGGAAACAGACCTGTAAGGAAAGGAGAGAATTGTAGTTAAGAGATGCAGCAGAATTTTCTGGTGTCAGAAACTTTCTACTATATCTATTATTTTCCTACCAGTTGTTGTTTTGTTGTTTGTTTGTTTGTTTTAAATCAGGCTATATTTTATAATTTGATCACAGTCTTGATCAGTCCTCCAGGAATAAATGTTTTTATGTTATTTTTCCATGACACAAATGGTCACCTGTTTTTTAAAATAGATCGAGTAAACTATTCTCCATGATGCTGGAGCTGGTAAATAATGAAAATGCAAAATCTAATTTGTAGAAACTTTTATTAGCAGATGATGGTTGGTTTGAAATGGTCATTTACAATCAATACATATTCTGCAAATTTTTAAAGAGCTTGAGGATGTGTGCAGAGAATGAATGAATTTTGGGGTGGGAGGGAACAATGAGGGGGTTTTGTAGTGTAGTTTCTAACTGAAAATATTCAAATTTATTTTGTATCTATATAACTTTATTTATGGATGAAAGAGGTTTCTTATTCCTGAGACATACCACTCCATTAAAGCAGTAGGAACACTGGCAGAGCAGCACTTGTAGAGTTTTCTACTGCTGATCACTACAGATCTGGTTGTCTAGTATGAAAAATGAATTTGGTGCTTTTAACCCTAGGACAGGAATTTTTTATTATCGATGAGATATTAATTCCTTGTGAGCCTTAAATTATTAAATATTGTAGATATGCTTCTTTATAAATGATTTTATTAATCACCTTACAGTTTTAGAATTTCTAAATATTCAGTCATGTTCTTTCCATCCTCCCCAAAAGAAATACATATATTACAGTTTTATAGTTCTGTTGTTGAGACTAAAAAAAAATTAAAAAGAAAAGAAAAGAAAAGAAAAGAAAAGAAAAGAAAAGAAAAGAAAAGAAAAGAAAAGAAAAGAAAAGAAAAGAAAAGGAGACCAATGATCTGCTGTTACTAGATTTGATCCAAGTGCACAACAGATCAAAACCAGTAGGTAGTGGATAGCTATGACAGTAGTATCATGTGAAAGTAGAATATATGCTATGTTTATTCCATACTCCAGGTTACTTTGGCACATATATCAGTCATCTTCATGTGTCCATACGATTAATGTACCTAGTTCATTATTTTTAATTACCATAGACTGGAAACAGATAGCACTAACACAGTCTGATATGGCATGCCTTGCTACTTAAATAACCATCGTGTGGATAATACCTTGGACTTGGGTGGAAAGCATCACCTTTCACCAAAATACATCCTTGTTCCTTTTATTTCCAAACCAAATCTTTCCAGTGCAGTGGATTTTACAGTTAAAATATTTATGAAAGACTAATGACAAATTATCTTCATCCTGTTAATGCAGCACTGTACAACTTACTAGTGAAGACTGACAAAAAGTTTTTTCCTTGAATCAAGCAGTTGTGTTGCTACATTTCCTGCAATGGATGTCTCTCTTTTCCCCTCAGTCTCTTGTTGTATTGCTGAAGGATGTTTCATGCCTTTACCAGGTCCAATGGCACAGCAAAACTTATTATCAGCACTTCAGGTTTGTTTTGATCTAATTTTCTAATGCACTTAAGTAACCATTAAGTCAGGATTATGGTTTATGCAAGTACCTTAGTTATATACACTGTGATAAAATTTAAATCAGCCTCACAGAATAGTGCTTTGACATTTTTAGCCTAGACTAAATTGTGCTTATTTGTCTCTTACCGTGCAGTTTAATGATAATGGCCAAATTAATTACATTTTTTCCTTCCTATTAAGTAAAAAAGGCATGGTGAGTGCCAAGTATGTAGAATTTTTAGTGTTTAGTATGAAGAACCATTACACAGATTTTATCTCCAAACTAAAATTTGGAGAGGGGGAAGAGAAAAGTGGGGAAGAGGTTGAGTCTGAAAATAGAGAACTGGATCTTTCACATTAACTTTAGATGTTGGGAGCTGCTTTGCTTGTTTATTTAGATGGGGACTGGCGTTACAATATGCTTAGAAACTATCTGCAACTAAATGGACGAAGTACATAGTCCAGTTGCACTCCAGATTCAGGCAGATCTGTTTGCTTTAGTGGGAGCACTTTGCATCAAGGTGACACTTGTGTGGAAATGATGAAGATGAAAGCACATCAGGCCTGTGTTGAATGGGTCTTAAAAGCCTGTTGCTGATAGAAAGAGAAGGGCCTGGCCTACCTCCTTCCTTTCCAGTTTTCTTCCTTCTCTCTTTGCCCACTTGTTACATGCCCTGAACTGGTTTTGTCCATTTGCAAGTACACGTGCAAATGATGTCTCCTCTTCCAGGAGTCCTTGAGCTCACTACTGTGGCAGAAAATCCAGTGCAGCAAAAGCAAGAACAAAATTTATTTATTTATTTATTTTTGTTGAATTAGTGAGTTGGAAAGAAAGTGAATGTCAGAATCAGTACAAGGAAAGGAGGGGAAAGCTCCGGGGTTTGGAGAAGTAAGCAAGTAGAGAGGAGTGGAATCCTCGCCCTTCAGAGACATTAAACTCTTAGATTGTTATGACTGCTTTTTGAACTTCATTTAGTGTTTGTAGAGATTACCCAGAACTTCATCTTGAAACATTCTGGTGGGGGCTTTTAACTTTCCCCTGGAGGCAGTCTGACCTGGATTCCTGCTATAATTGAGAGTAGAATTTGTCCTAATCAAGATCAAGTTCTTTGAGAGCTTGATTTCTTCATGGGGTTAGACATTGGCTTGTCAAATCATTCTTCAACCTTCAGTTTGAACATACTGCATTTTTCCATTAAAAAAAAAAAAAAAAAATCAGCAGAATTTTCCAAGAAAAAGAAAACTAATTGCTCACAAAATGTGACTTGGCTTCCTAAAGAGCTGTCAAGTGCAGTCTGGACTTGGTTTTGACACTGTCTTCACAAGGAAGTATGATTTCTGTTGGTTTATAAGGCAATAAAAGGTTGCCTTGCTAAAAAGGAGCTGATGCCAGACAGAGTAATGCAACTAGATACATGGTTCTATTACAATTAGGCTAAGCATCTACCATGGGCTCAACTTTAAGCATTATTCAGCAGATATTTTTTGGTGTACTGATCTTTGAAATTATTACGTGAAGATGAGCTATGTACCCTGCTGAAACCTTAGGGTAATCATTTCCCACTGGACTTAAGTGCAGTTATTTAGGTACCTGGTGAAGCTTGGGAGCCTGAAAACAAGTGGTGCTGCAGGATTCTGGAATATGAACATCAGATTCTTGCTACAGAATGCCTATTCCTGCAGCCACTACTCATCAGAGCAGTTCTTTTGAAACGATCAAGTTGCAAACTGAGTACCAGGACTGTCTTCATCTGTCTATGCCCGGGATATACAGGACAGAAGCCTTGTAACATGTTAATACGAACTGCTGTTGCAAAAGGAAGTGGGAGAAAAAGATAACTAAAACTGAGAAAGTTCATGTAAATGTGAAAGAGGAAGATAGGGTGTGTGCAATTCCCAATCAATTCCCAGCATTTCACTGACTTGTTGTAACACCTGCTCACAAAAGTGAGTACCCCTGTCTGATGATATCATGACAGGTGCCCCAAACTGAGGTATTACTTCATTTAATAACACTCTTGTAACTTCTCTTGCCTTATTTGTTCTACAAGGAAAAGCTTCTGGCCAACCTGAAAAAGTGTCTGTCAGCACGAGTGAGTGCTGATACCCCCCTTTCCTGGGAAGTTCTGAGAAATCTATTTGCCACTGCTGTCTTGGAATGCTCCCTTTCCTGATAGACCCCATTTGTACCCCTGTGCTTGGTATTAGGATTATTCTTCAAACAAATTGCACATTGTTGAGTAACCTGTTTCATTGTGGTATACAGATTACAACTGACAATTACTTTGTTCAAATACTTGTAAAGAGCATCTGCTCCCCAGTGTGTTTTATTATGATCCCTTAGAACCAATTCCCATAAGATGCTAAAGAGTATGACAACATGTCCATCAGGTGTATATGCCCATCCACTGGTTTGCTCCTTTCCTTCTAAATCATTAATTAAATTCCTATCTTAGGAATATTTTACTGGTTCTGACTCAAGTTCATTGGTTTGAAATTTACTGTGTGGAATTAAAGCCAGTTCACCAATTTCTTTTGCTCCAGCTGCCTGTTTTGCTGCCTGATATGCCATCCAGTTTCTTATACAGTGTTACCTTTCTGATGTCCTCTACAATTTACAGTAGCCACACTCTTTGGCAGATTTACAGCTTCCAATAGATGCAAGATCTCTTGGTCATGCTAAATTTATTTTCCTTGTGCTGTGACCAACCCTTTCTCTTTCAAAATGGCACTGCACCATGAACTTGTACCACCCCAAATGCATATTTAGAATCTGTCCATATATTTACTCTATTTCCTTTTGCCAACTCTAAAGCTCTTGTCAAGGCAATTGTTTAAGCCTTCTGAGCAGAAGTCCCCATAGGTAATGGTTTTGCTTCAGTTACCTTGTCAGTAGTATGTACTGTATAACCTGCCTTACAGTGTCCTTATCTCACAGAACTGTTTCTGATGGTGAGACAGGAATCCTCAGCATCATCCAATGATTCCTCCTTTAAGTCCACCTTACTGGCATAGTCTCCACTGTTCCCAAGCAGCTGTGCACTACCAGCTTGGAGGTGGTTTTGCTGAGGAATGATGCTAGGTTCACAATGTTAGTAATTACTGTGTTGACATCCTCTTTTTCTGCCAGTGTGGCCTTATATTTCAGAAATCTGGAAGAGGAAAGCCGGTGGCCTCCCTTCTGTTCTAGAGCTGTGGAAACCAAGTGGGATACCAATACAGTCATTTTCTGTCTCAAAGTAAATTTGTGAGCTTCCTGGAGATTAAGATCAACTGCCCCCTCTGCTTGTAGGCACCCCAGCCAACATCTGCTCACAGGTAATAATTCTTGATTTAGCACAGAGTAAGAGGCACATGTATCCACCAGAAAGTTGACTTCTTTACCCTGCTCCCCTATTTCCAATTTAACTAGTGGGTCTGCTAGGGTAGACTCCCCAGGTTCCTGTCATTCAGCTTCTGTGATCAGAGATGGTTCCCTCCCACTCGGCTTGGAACAGCTTCTCCACCAGTGTTCTACTTCCGTGTAATTTCCACACTGCATTTGGTCCAATGGAGGTGGAACTTTCCCTGGGCCCTTCCAGGTCCCCTCCCACCTCCCACAAAGAGGTCTCTGGATCCCCGGGCCCTGCTCTAGTGCAGCAACAGTGGCTACTGTTCTTCCCAGTTCCTTTCTTTCATTATAATACCTGTTTCTATATACCCTCCAAGCCTCCTCAATTAATTTCTCCAGGTGCGTTACTTCTGGTTCTTTTAATCTGTTACAACTTGCTCATTTATGCCTTCCTCAGCCTATGCCTTTCCCAAACCTTTTTCACTTTCTGGACTTTCATCATTACAGTCTATTAACATTGTATTTCAGTTTCACCCCTATCCCCTGGAGGCTTCCAGGGGACATCAAGTTTCCTAGATCTCTGCAGATAAAGATTATTCTTCCTCCCAGTGTCCCATCCTCTCCTCCCTCCCCATTCACAAGTAACACACTGTTTACAGAAGGAGTCTCCGGTCCCTGTCCCTCTCCGAGTTTTGTTTGTGAGCCAATATGTTGGGAGGGGGGGGCAGTGTGGGGGTGTTATCTTGTTGGCAACTATCTATTTTGGCTGGCACAGATCATAAGCTCTAATGCATTCTATGTTGGACAATTGTTCCTCCTCAAATTCCTTGGTAATGGAGTCCACCATCTCCCTCAAGCCACGACTGTACAGCGAAATCCTTCATGGAGAGCCATAACTGATATCACCTAGCAAGATGGGAGCTTCATTTGATAATTAATTCTAGTTTTGCAAAATTTTACTTATCCATGAATTTTCAGTGGTTTCCTTCAATTCCCTAGTTCCTACTGCTATCTTAGCCATTCTGTTGGCTTGTTTATAGAGTTCCTCTGTTACACTGGGAATATACACACAGCAATGTTCTTTATCTAATTTAAGGTACCCAGCAAGAGATCCAAAGCTAATTTAGCTTTCAAAAGCATTTCACAATTAGCCTGGACCTGTATGTTAACTGTCAGAAGACCTTGCCTAGTAACATTTGAAAGGCTTTCAGTTTGCCAGATGAGACTGGACACTAGTATTCCATTCTTAAAAGCCATAATTCCTGATGCAAAGAAAGCTTGAAATCCCCATTCTATCTTTACTTTAGTGCATAGCCTTTGCCGTTTTCCAGAATCCTCTGATCATTTTATTTTCCCTCAAAATGTCATGGACAAAGGGCTTCTTTTCCTAAGTGGGCAAAGAGTTAAAGCTCAAATAGTAAATTGGTAGTTCAGTGAATTTATGTACTGTATATCCAGGTCATGGGAGAGTAAAAGATTTACATGGGATTGATCCTCCAAGATTTCCTCCCATATAATCAAGCTTTCTATAGCTACAACCAGCAGCCGTTGCCTGCCATATACCAGTCAGGTTTCTGATCCATTCCTATCTGAATCTGGTACAATTATATTTTATCTCACAATTCCATTTGTCAGCTATTGTTCCTTTCTTTCCTTTCCATATAAAACACCATGGGACTTCCACTATGTGATCACATTTATCTCTTAATGATCCAATCCATGATGTGTAGGATGGATTTTTTCCAGTCTTTATGCCCATTAATTCACTAGAGCTTTCTGGAGTTAAAATTCCCCATTGGTTGGGATATTTACTTGACTTTGGTATAAGTAGGCAGGTAGTAATAATAGTGAGATTGTATAATTTCTCAACTCCTTCCATTAATTTTAGAACCAAATTATTTTCTAATCCCATGACTCCTGGAATACAAAGTAATACTGTTAGGATTTTGGTCCCCAATATTACTGTCAACAAAAAAGCAAAATTATACTTAAAGGGCAAACTAGTAGTCCTTGCAGAAACAAATTCCTGTAAAAGTCCGTATTACTTATCCGTTCACTTTACTCAGTCAGTGATAGTCCTGGTATTCTAAAATTGGATGGGTTCAGTCATGTTCATGTCCATATTTGTAGACTCCAAGCAGCACACTCCTTCAGTGGCTTCTGTGTTCCCTCTTTTGCCAGTATTCTCTTGGGCTTCTCTAGATACTAGGGGCTCAGGATCACTACTTGGCCGATTCCAGGTGAGTGTTAATAGTAGACCTTCATTCTCTTCCAACTTTGAGGTCCAACTCTCTGGACCTCTGCAGGTTTAACACAAGTATGGTGGATCCATCTGTGTTCCACGGTTTTCACTGCAGTCTCTGTAGTAAGCAGCACCAGAAAGGGTCCATTCCATATAGGAGTGAATGATGATTCTTTCCAGTCTTTCACCAGTACCCAGTCTGCAGGTTGGATGTTATATACCATGAAGTCCAAGGGTGAAGCTTAGGTTGAGCCTCCTGTCAAAGAGATTTTACAGGAGACAGTATCTGGCCCACATACTGCCTTAGATAAATATCACTTATTCCTATCTCCCCTCCAGGCTGTAGGTTACTTCAGTAAGGCATTCCAAACAGTAACTAGTCCAGTTTCCCCTGAGGTCTTACCCTAATTTGGGCCAGAGCCGATGGTAACAATCTAACCCGCGTCAAAATTGTTCTCTATTATCAATTTCAAGAGGTGTTTCTTCATTTCCCTGTTCATTTGTTCCACCTTACCTGAACTCTGGGGATGTCAAGGAGTATGTAAGTCCCGTTGTAGCCCTAAAGCAGTACCCCTGTAATAGTTCTCCAGTAAAATGAGTTTCTTTATTGTAGTCTATTGCCTCCACCATCCCATATCTAGGAATCTTTTTTTTTCCTAGGAATAATTTTATAACAGAGCTGGAGGTTGTTGAAACATGGAAATACTTCAGGCCATCCTGCATCATTACTAGAACCTATTTGAGCCAGTCCACCCTGGCCATCTCAGTAAAAGCTACCTGACACTGTTGAAAGGGTCACCCTCCCCAGAGTCGGCCTCTTTTTGCTGGTTGCTTTGTTTGTTTAATATTTACTCTAGCACATCACTCAGTGTCTCATCTCGCTAAGGCAAATAGCCCTATGGTATTTGGGAGTGGCTGGGTGACTGGAAGTAAAAGGAAGATCTTAGGTGTTTCAGGCAGAAGTTCTATGATACTTTTTGAGCTTCTCTGTCAATCAGTTACCTAGATTGCTTATTGTCTCTTCCTAAAGTCCTGCCTGATATCCACTGAATGTATTATAGCGACCACTTGTAGTAAATTCACCACCATCTATGGCCAAGTAATTAAATCCTCACGGGTGAATGCCTTCCTCTGAATGTTTAAAAATCCTTTGATCTTTTGGCACTATTTGGCTTACAGTTCTACAAAAAAAGATCAAAACACTTTTACAGTTGAGATTTAACCCAGCAAGCAGCCCTGCACCACACAGCCAAGTGCTTGCTCACCTTCCCCTTCCCAGTGTGATGGGGGAGAGAACTGGGAAAGAAAGAATAAGAACTCCTGAGTTGAGAGAAAATCATTCACCAAGATAGCATAAATAAATAAATAAACAAACAAACAAACAAATAAATAAATAAATGATGCCCAGCTATAGACCCTGAACAGCAGAGGGGAAAGACGAACTCCCACCCCCTTCAAAATTCATTCCACATGCTGTCATAGTGTATGGAATATCCTTTCAGCCAGTTTAAGTCAGCTCTCCTAACTCTGTTTCCTGCCAGCTCTGTGGGTCTTTCATTGAGAATGCCTTTGGCTTAGCAGCAACGACATTGGTGTGTTACCAACACTGTTTTTCTCCTAGAAGCAACACACTGCATCATACCAGACACTGAAGAAAATGATTCCATCCCAACTAAAACAAAGACAGGCTCTTAAATTAGAACTCAATACAGAAAATTTATGATCAAACATATGGCTGGATAAGCCCATAAACCTGCTTTCTTCAGAAACAACTTTTGGTTTAACTGTAACGAAATAGGTTGGGCCCATTTTCCTGCAATTCCAAGGGATCACCACACTCAAGAGCATTATTCTTCTTTCTCTAATCTTAATTATGTCTGATCCCAGATACAAAAAGCACCAAATAAAATGAGTTTATTATCAGGAGGACGTGAACCACCAAGCACTATGTCTGCTTCACCCTGGCCTTCCTCATCCCCCAGCCACATCACAACCATGTGCTCATCTGGGAATGACACCCCTTGCCCCCTTACTGCTGTCCAAGAGGCATGTCACTTTATATGGCTAGAGCTGCAGCTTTAGCCTCTGGGCAGTATTTTTGTTATTGCCCATACTCTTTACATTTGGCACGATAATCTGTCAAACACAGTCTTCCACTGGGAGGGTCCCTTTGCTCTTCTACTAATCCTACTGTCCCTTTCTCCAGTGTTTCAATATACATCCTAAAGAAGATATCTCCAAAAATTCCCCCCTTCCAACAAAGGTGTATTGCCCATTACAGAATAACATAACAGTGGCTCAGAACACAAAAACAACATTGTTTTCTCATTTTCACACTTTTTTGAAAGAAGAGTCTGGACTTTCATTTTCCTGTAGCACCAATTGTTGACAGAAAACTGGTTCACAGATCCGTTCAACTATTTAACATGCAATATGTTGCCCCCCACCTAAACCAAAGGATGTTAACTGTCTCATCACGCTGCTTTTTCTCTTGTTCATCCTTGGGGGACTCCTGAAACCTCTTTCCTGACAGAAAGTTTGTGCTTCAGTGTATAGAGCTACCGAACTCTTCTTTTTTTTCCTTTTTCTTTTCCTTCTCAATTTTCCTTTGTTACTTGGCAACACCTGCAATTCATCTCCTTAGCCATCTTTTTTGAGTACTCTTTATTTATTTATTTATTTATTTATTTATTTATTTATTTATTTATTTTGCTCTCATCATTCATTCCAGATTGCAAACTTAAATCTCCCTCTCTTTCTCTCTAACCTCCCCCTTTACTAGGGACAGGGCACAGCCACCCAGAAACCATATGTTCTGGGTGCCTCCGTGCAACCCGAAAGTGGTCATTTTCCAGCTTCCCACGGTCTTCTGGTCAACCATGGCCAACGTCTGCATAGGCTTTTTCCAGCAGCCCATTCAGGGCCACTGCAACACCAGATTCTTTCTGTCCCTTGGTTATACTAATTTACACTCCCGGTTTAGCCATTAAATCTCTTCCCAGTGGATTGCAATCACAGTTTATTACATAGAAAGACTTGTGCATCTTAAATTTATCTCCCATATCTATTAGTAGTGGTTGAAGGAGGCATACCCTTTTATCATTCCCACTGACTTCTTGAATTACTAAAGATGCCTCTCCCTGTCTCCCCCCAAGAGATTTTTTCCCTCTGCCTTGAGAAGGAAATTTAACATATATCAGAAGGACCTTCCTCCAGAAGGTTATCAAGGGCTCCATACCAGTGTGTCCCTGAAACATAATGAGTTCCTGACTCCCTAGAAATCCATTGCACTTATGCACTGGACTATTTCCTGACTAGGGGTTGCCTCAAAACTGGCTTGTCTCCAGGCACAATTTCTCCAAATAATGCCCTCTTTTTCTCCACATCCCCAGCACATATCCCTTTCTGGCAATATTGGTGTGATTCCTGTCTCATTACAGAATATTCAACTCTTCCACTCAGGAGTCATGTAAACCCTCTTGACTCCCCTTCCTGAGGGTCTTACAGGTCCCCACATCCCTCCCCAAGGAGGCTGTAGGGATGACCGAGCCATTACTCTAGCCCTCAGTTTTACTTTTTCCTCATTCTGTCTCACAGACCTGGCTACTCCAGAACTTGCACAGTATTAAGGGTTTATCACCCTTTAATGCAAGGGGTCATGACAAGTGCAAAGGGTCACCCCTCCCTTGCCAAGATTCCTTTCTTCAACTTACTGCTACTCTCCCTTGGGCATCCTTCCCTTTTTACTCTCCCATGGTTCCCATTTCAACTCACCAGTGAGATTTCTTTACAGAGTCCTTGGCTTCTCCATTAACTTCCTTTTTCTTTTTTCATGGCATTGGAACATGTTGCCCAGAGGGATTGTGGATGCTCCACTTCTGGAGGAGTTCAAGGCCAGGTTGGAACTAGTGGTTGGCAACCCTGCTCATGGCAGAGGGATTGGAACTACATGATCTTTAAGGTACCCTGCAGCCTAAGCCATTCTATGATTCTATGATTTGCCTGTCTCTCTCTGACATAGGCAAGGTTCTTCTGGCCCACTGTGCTTACAGCGTGAGCTACATTTATTTCCCTTTTCATGTATACTAAAAATATAATTTGGTGCTAAATTAATTGTGAACTGAAAGAGGATTAGTGGCAGGTCAAAGTAAAGATGAACTTTCTGAGCACTGTTAGTTTCCAAATGTTGCTGACTTCTCTAAACACAGACTTGGAAAAGCATGCATGCAAGTAAGGACTGGTCTGAAAGCATCACTAAGTTTCCCTTGCAGAGTATTAGGGTTTTGTGTGTGATATTGGAAACAAAACTTGCAAACACATGTAACTATTACTGCTCTTAGTGCTGTAAGAACTGTGGAGAACTCAGCACAGAACCACCACTAGAATTCTTCTGTAATTTCTTTGTGCCAGCATTTGCTCTGTTGTGGTCTCAAGGGACTGAAACAATAGTCAAATTCTGTCAGACTGAGAAGTAAGTAACTGTGACGTCTAGAAGTAAACTTTCATTGCAGATCCTTTCTGACTCTATAATTCTTGGATCTTGACAGCAGTAACTAAAATAATTTGAGATGTTAATGACATCAACCATCTCATCAAGTGGTTAAGGTGCAAATTGTTCTGAAAGAAGTACTAAGGACAGATAAACATATTGATGGGATTTCATCTTTAGTATCTCTGGACAAAAATATTCCTTGTCTCTTAGTGACCTAAGGTTCATCTTCTAATGACTCAGTTTTGTCCTTTATCTCACTGTTCTGGGCGAGGCTTTATATAAATAAAACTTTTTTAATATAAATAAAACCTTGCAGGGCATCAGTCTTCAAGGTCAGTTTCAAAAGTAAATATTTAGATATTACTCTATTTAGAGACAGAATGCATACTTAAAAAAGTGTTTGATATGTCAGAAATGAGAAGTATTATTCAATATCCACTTACCTAGAGGTAAGTGAACAAAATCATCACTGGAGCCAGTAAGAGGAGGAGGCCTTTCTAATAAATACTCCTGAAAAGGTAAGTTGTAAAGTCATTACTTCAGTGCTTATGCTCTGAGTAATATTTGTTTAAAATATTTCAGGATTACATCCTGCTCTCTGTTCACTTTGTAACTGTGAATTGGTCCTACTGAAGCCAGTTTCTCATCTTTTCCAGGAGTTCTGTTCAGATAGACTTGAGGTTAGCAATTATATCTTTTTGTTTTTTCTTTTTTCTTTTTTTCCATTTTTTTTTCTTTCACTGAGTTTTGACAGACATCTTTTATAGTGGTAGCATGCTGAGGGCAGGTGCTGTGGAAAGTGTAGGGACAGAATAGTGCTTACTGCCCAAACTCAAATTAGAAGTAGCATTGGGGCATGCCTTGTTTATCTATAGTTATTTCTCAGGCAAAGGAGAGAAGGTGTGTGAAGAGTGCAGGTTTGGAAGAGGAAATAATGGGAGACCAATGACTGGAACAGAATACTCAAGTGAAAATTCTTCCTCCCTTGGGAAGCTCTCCCACAGCTAGATGTTGTGTTGTCTGGTTTTAATTCCAGGACTGCCAAGAAAGCATGGTTCCTAAGACCCTACCTGTTTTTTGCTTTGTTTTCATCTGTAGTTAAGTAATGGACCTAAATATTCAGGAATCACACTCAAATAAGAATCTCATAAACCATTCACCCTTTATCCCTGAAACCCATACTATTCCCTTGTCAGATTTTCTAACTGAATTACATGAAGTCACACTGTAAAATTTCTTCCTGTTATTTGCAGAGAACTAAAACAAGAAGACAGTGTAACATACTTTGAGTTTATTTTCCTTTTTTGAAGGAGTTTGCATTTTGGACTTTTTTTCCCATGCTAACGTACATCTGATGTCAGGCTTCCCAGATGAGAATAGTTAGACTGGTGTTGACATTTTTAGAAGTATGTGCAGATGGAAAAAATATCCTGGGAGTGCTGCCAATAGCTGATTCTATAAAGTTTCAGAGTCTCTGTTGAGTAGGAAACGTGGCCCAGATACCTTTACAGAAAAGAAATCTTTCTCATGGAGTATCTCTAGTCAGGTGAGTGCGATGCTTTCTCAATTTAGGAAAAAGACAGGAGAAAATTCCACCAGATTCTGACTCTTTTAGAAGATATTCAGTTCCCCTTTCAGATAAGATGATAAACAGCCAGTTTAGCACCTTTCTCAAGAGGACGTACAACTACAGCAAGAGATCCTGGCAAAAAGGATATTTCCCAAAGTCCAACTTGCAAGGATAACAAACAGAATGGTTCAATCAAGTCTCCTGCCTATCCCATGGCTGTTCCTCCAGTTTGTGCTGACATGACTGGGATAAAACACTGTTGAGCTTAGCTGATTGCAGTGAATTCAACTCACAGAGTTCTATTTCACAGCAGGTGGTAGAATTTGGAGGATGAATGTGACCGCTTCATAGTACTATGTACTATGATTGTTAATTTTTGTAGGCTTTGCAGCATGCTCATTTCAAGTGTCTCATCAGAATGACTGCCTCATTAATGGATAGTGGTTTTTCCCAGAGCACAGGTCAAATGCTAGTCTTCACTCGAGGAGAAGCAGACCACCCTAAGAGAATAGTGATTGTACATGCGTTAAACTAGTATAGGACATGCCTACAGGCGCAATATCAGTGTTTGCTGAGAGCAGATTGGCTACGATTATAACCAGAGCTCCATCCAAATCCTGCTGCGTTGTTGGCTGTGTTCAGCTGGGATCACAGCAGGAGCTTGGAGCCGTGAGATGGTGCTTTTCACTTGAGGTAAAACAATGAGCGGCAGGGTCCCTCAGCTCCAGCTGAGCTCACTGCATAGCCCCATCTGCATACTGGCTGTTTCTTGCCTCTGCGAGAACCAAAATCTGCTGAGTTGTCCCATGGGTCTGCTCAATAGGAGAGATGCTCTCCTGATGCTCCAGTAGGCATACTGCAAGCAACTGGCTCTCCTCTAACTATCTCCCCCAAGGTTGCAAGGAGACCACACCATTTTGGTCCTACATGCACCTTTCAAGGCCATTTTGCCTTGTGGTTTTTTTTTGTTTGTTTGTTTGTTTGTTTGTTTTCTGGGCTCTAGGTCACCAGATGCAGGGAGCAGAAGATTATTCATGTTGCCAACTTGTGACTTGAGCGAGGTGTCCTTGCCTGTAATTTGTATCCTAAGAGGGGAGACCTAAGTTGTCTGCAACATTCTTAAAGCACTGGGTCTGCCATTCCTTGATCTCTCATTCAAGTCTTGCTGGGTTTCATAAAGCCCCTTGGTCCACCCCTGCAACAACTGTGAATCTGCCATGAGAGCAACCTTCAGGATCCTGTTGTATCTTTCTATTAGGCCTGCTCC
>PPHD01004779.1:0-27786 GCA_002909625.1 Bambusicola thoracicus | reverse complement strand
AAAAAAAAAAAAAAGCCTATTTTCCTAGCACGGTGAGAAGCCCTGCAAAGGAAGGCAAGAAAAGAAGAAGAAAAAAAAAAAGTAAAAGACCAAACTGGTTAAAGAACTTGTATTTTGTTTTTCTCATGTTGTTATTGGCTGTATTTCTGTGATATGAAAAATGTGACCTGACTCAGGCTGACCAGAGCTTAGGTATACAATGAAGTCTTTCAACTAATGAGACAAAAAGAAAGCAAGCCCAGCTAGGTGCCTTCTCTTTTGCTGGAGTTCATAAAATGTTCCGGGATGAAGGGTGCTACTTATGGTTTGCACATCTTTTCCAGTCATGAAGTGCTGGCTGAGAGCTGGTCTGTCTGAGTTGTTTTTACCATCCAACTACCCAGAGGAACATTTGGTGTCCTCCAGATTCCTCACAAACCAGCCTGAATTTTTGTTCTTTCCGTAACAAAACAAGAGGTTGCAACTCTGAATTTATGATAAGAAGCTTCCGCTTTTCACACAGAATTAATTTCTTACCTCCTTATGCTGTATGGTATAATGGGCTTGGCCTCATTAAAGCTGGAGTAGGCATGCAGGTAAGGGTGTTCGTAATCCCATCAGCCAGAAGTAGTCATTTCTGGATACTGTATCACCCAGTTTAGTTTGTTTGTTAGAAAAGGCAAACTCAGTGATTAGCCATGGCACATTCTGTCTCTTCTTAATGTTCTCTGCTCACTACAGGCATTGAACTGTACAGAAAACCCAAGTTTGTTCTGGAATGGCAAGGTTTATTTTGAGAATGCAAGAGTTTGTAATACCTTGGAAGATGAACAACTATTGTAAATATAAAATAAAGGCTCAGCATCATGGCTTTTTAGTTCTTGTATTTGTGTTTCACAAGAAAAGATGTGGTACTGAACTGCATAATTTACACAAAAGGTGCTAGATAATGCCCCAGCAGGTTAGCTTTTCAGACTGACATATATACATGTGCATGCATGACTATCAGCATTCAAAACTGGGGCCCAGAGAGCTCTGTAATGTGAAGTGCTCTCGATCCTTTTCAAGTGTGTTTTTAAATCACAGGGCAGCATCTGTTTGGTCTCTGCTCCTCTGCCTTGACTCCCTCAGTGACGCCACTCATTTTCCTTAATCAGTTGTGTGAATGTTAGTAAGCCATGTCAGCTTATTTACATCAGTGGGCAGTAATACAATAGGAAATGAGAATATTGATTTCACTCAGATCCCTGGGCAGCCACAAGTTACCAATAGATTTCAGCTGAATTTGAAAACAGTAATGCTCTTGATTGCAAAATGACTTTTTCCCTGTTAAAGCCCTTCACACAATCACTTCTCCAGATCAATATGTCACTCCGACTTGCCCATACACCTTCCTCATGAGACTTTGCACCAGCTAAGTAAAATCACAAGCTCAAGGAGAATGTTGGCCTTTATTTCTTTATTTTTTTTTTTTTAATTTTGCAAACTAGTTCTACATATCCCCTCTCGGAAAAGTCAGCTCTTTTATTGGAAGGTCCTATTAAACAAGTCAAGTACAAGATTAGAAGGTAGCTCCAGTGGAATGACAGAGGATGAGACTCACTTCATATCACACCATAAAGGACACATGGATTTGTTTAAACAAGATGAGGATGAGTTTCCTAGTGGCAAGGAATTGCATGCAAAAACTAAAATACATCCCATGACTTTTACACTCCGCAGTTACAGTACGGATTAGCTCCTTTTCATTAGAACTGCCCCTAGATCAAATGCCCATTATGGATATACACACAGAATGAAAATGGCCACAAAGCTGTTCCTGTTCTGGCCAAGGCTGGGACAAGTGGAGTCAATTATCAATTTATTGAAGATTAGCTTTTTAAGACACCTTTTAGTTCTGCCAGTAAACCTTTACATACCAACTGCACTAGCATAATTTAAGTACATAATAGCTTTTGCTCATATTTACAATGAAATTTCTAGATGGGCCTCTAACTTCTCATCTCCCATCTTCCACAAACAAAGAGCGAGGAAAGCAAAACCTGTCACTAATGCTTAAACTTCCTGGAACAGGCTGGCTACAGGCATAGCCAGGATAATAATTTGTACCCTCCTTCAGCCACACATAATATAGTCTTTATTCAGCAAATAGCAAAGTCGTTTCACACCATGCCAAAGGTCAGCTTTTGCTGTATTAATAGCTGCTCCGGGAGGGTCAGTGTTGTGCTATCCTACATTTTTTTCAGGGCCTGGAGATGCAATTTCCTACAATCTGCAGGCAATTTCTCACCAATTTTCTCGGGGAGCTAATAGGCTGTGACAGGAGATGGAGCTAGCAAGCAGCAGGAGGCTTCAGAAGAGACAAATTGCATCTCTGCCACCTAACTGGGCAATCTAGAAAGACAGAGTTTATAGCTTTGTAGTGTTATTGGGCCCCATGCTAACAGCAAATCACACAAGCTGCTATCTGAATTTCATATTCTTTTCCTTCTGAATTTGTTATCACCACATATCACTCTGCAGCATTTTTTCTACAAATGACAGCTAAAAATGGATAGTGTATGATTACTAGTTTAACTGCCTTTTAACTAGACATGTCTTGCTAAACATAATTCACACTCAGAAACAGAAATACACAATCTCACTTTTATGCTCTGTGATATTTTTGATTATTTTCATACTTGTCAAGGTAGGAAGCAGATGACTGGAGAAAGGGACTGACTTGTAAGCTCAACTCAAATGAATTATGCAGTGCAAACTACGGGAACATTAAAAAAAAAACACAAACTGCTACAGTGGACGCACCTATGGTGTTTAAAAAATAAGAAAAAATAAATCTCCACTAATCGCATAATCACATACAGTACAAAATGAAAGCATATAACAGCCAATATCACTAAGTTCTCCCTCTACTCAACAGTGGTTGAAAAATAAATAGTGAAATTCAACAGCTGACAGCCAACTAACCAACCCTTGACCTTACAGATTTAAAATGCTCTAGAACTAGTTAAACTAGCAAGGCTTAAAAAATGTATCACCATAGCTATTTTAATAAAAATGAATCTGATTTCAATCTATTAACCCTAACTTTCACTTAAGATACAAAAAACAAACAAAGACTGACTCAAAAGCACGTAACACTAGCAACTATTGCAAGTTATATCTGTCACTACAATTCCTCCTTTCTATTACAGCAAAACCAGGGGGACAAATACTGTAAACATGTTTCATTACAGCACCCTGTATATCTGTACGTTTTACTTCAAAATACAGAAGAACAAGTTTTTGAAGGAGTGGAGATATTTAAAAACTACCAACAATATTCATGAAATCATAATAATTAGCAATTTTTTTCCCCCTCAATGCAAGGAAATTAGGTAGAATAAAAAAAAATCCATCTAAATTACTGCTGTCTACTGGGAGATAAAATTAGTCTGTGTAGAATACAGAGTTGTATTAAAATTTACTATAATTCAACACTAAGGATTTTTTTTTAATTACTTAAATGATGGAAAATTGTAGAACTTTAACACTTCATTCATCATAGTTTTCTCAAACTCATTTTGAAACTCTTAAATTTCAACCATTCATCATTAATATCCCCATTTAATAATTGTAGTTTTTAATAAGTTATAGCTAGCTAAAAGTATTGCAGAACCAGGGAAAAAATTATAAATAGAGTACCGGATCAGTAATTTGCAGTAATCTTTCAACAAAGAGTATCTGCATAAACCACAGACACACACAAAAAGCTATCAAAACAATACAAAAACTGTGAGTATTTCCTTAAAAAGATTCACTGATGAAACACAGAAGATTCCCAGGACTTGAGAATCTTAAGTTTAGTAAACTAAAATTAATGATTTTTCTATATGGTTTTATAAAATTCATGAGGTACACATTCAAAAACTCAGCTATATCCTGAATTAGTGAATATTCACTCAATTGACGTTGGAAATGCACACCTTCCATTATTAACAATCAAAGACAGAAAAATAGGAGCATTATTCATGCAAAAGATGTTAAAATATCTGGAGAGGACTAATACATTTTCAAGAGGCAACACGGGGGAACACATCAGTAAAATGGTTCCTGTACAAAAAGCAAGTATTTCAGGAAGTAAACCTGATGTGCCAATGCAAGTTGCATCGCTAAACCTCAAAGTCCTGTGGCATACACACACAGCATGCTTAAGCCAATACCAAGGTGACATAAATATCATTTACATATTTAACAGCAGTGTTTGGCTGATCCATCAACCTTAAGAAATACTTCCAATTTGTAAAGTCATCGGATTATATGTTTACTCGAAACATAATTAAGAAAAGACTCAGGTCTAAATAAACAAAAAACTCCAACATCAGACCAACAGCTTGATTATTTTTAAGAATAAAGGAAAGTTTGGTTGCACTCCAAAATATCTTGCTACAGCAAACCACAAAATAAGAGTTATTAGCTTATCATAATTGCAGCCAATTTTTAAAGTAATGGAGAAATCCACTGTGGATTGCTGTAAAGAAGTGGAACAAAGACTGTGAAATGAACAGATGGATTTTATTTTAAACAAATTAGGCTTACTACCACGGAAGTAACAAATGATTTCTAAGTTTCTCAGTGCTATGGGTTAACTTCCATTTATGACCCCTTCATTCTGCTTGTTAACTTTTTTTTAAACTGCCATTAAAATCAGGCCTTGAAGAAAAACTGGCAGTAATTATTTTTCAGCTACAAGTTATCATCGCCACTTTTATATTAATGATAAAGCATACAAACAGGATAAGGATAATAGTATGATTACTTAATCTCCAAACTACGCGTAATCTTTGTCTCTAATGTCATTGGCATAAAACAGAGATAGAAACAAGGTTCAAGATATACTGTACCTTTGTACTGTGAACATAACAAAGAAAGTCCTTGCCAAGCTCTAGGTAATAGCAACTGTCTAGTGCTCCCTGCAGCACTTCTCTATGAAGCAACATAATCTTACCACAGATAAAACTGCATATGAAAATTTAGGAGACAAACGATCACAAAATCAACATTTTACTTCAGGAAACGCCACAGGATTTTTCCACAGTGAGTCAACAACACTGACCAGAAATTCCACAGTGAAAGTACGAGACTGAGCAATGATTGTATCTTATCTCTAGGTGCTTGCTTTAGTAAAGGAAATTATTACAACATATTGGCTGATACTATCTATCCACCTATCCACAAAAAGATTCAGACAGACTTTCCTGTGGTCTATGGCATCACCAACAGACTTGTTAGACAAAATTATTCCTGGTGCATGAGCCAGAAAGGGCAGAGCCTAACGTTCAGCTTCTATGAGCTAACTGTGGGTCATGGCAATGAATAATATGGGGCGTAAAAAATAGTCCTCATATTTGAAAAGGATAACTAATGTGAGTCTCAATATCACCTGCTTTTTGGTGTTCAGTTTTCTGAGAGTAGCACTCCAAGGAAACAAAAATACAGCTCTCTCAAGAATTAATATACTGTGTAAGCAATAGGTTCCTTTGTTTCGAGGCATGACATCTTTAAGAACATTTTGTACTTTGAACACAAAGTACTCCTCATTCACTGCTCTTATTTCCCCTTGTATTTTCTTGTTAAATTGAACTTACGTATATTTTTTAAAATATGAAGAAAAAAACTAAATAACTCAAAAAAACTAAAAAAAAGTCCCCACAAGCTTGTGCTTAAAGTGTGTTCAAAGCACTGTTTTGGCTGTCTTAGAGAATGCTTTGTTTCATTTTAAATGAGTGGTTGAGTACTCCTATGTAGTTCAAGAGAACCTGAGTAGACTTCTCAGAAATGTCATTAAGTTAGATCCACAGTGCAGATTTTTAAAGCATCCAGTTCTTGTACGTCTGGTTTTCCTAGCAAAATTTACCATGCTGCACTAAGCACTTAAGCTGCAATGGGACATCTGGGAGCATGTTGCTGAAAATGGGATTATCAATTGCTGGAAAGCTGAGTTTATGCTACACAAATACTAGGTAATGGGAAATATTGAGAACTGGGTGTGATTTAACACTCTTTCCTTTTAGAATTATATGATTACTTATGAATGTCATAGAAATGTCCACTCCCTCTTAGGTGTGTCCTTGAATTACTATGCAGAAACATCTAAACAACTTCACGGAAAAATGGTAGTTGGTGTAATTGTATACTGAAACCTTGTTCTAGGTGATTTTTGTGTTAAACTACCACTGAAAAAGGTGAGAGGGAAGGGTGTCTTTTTTTCCCTTCTCCTCTCTGTGTATTCTTTGGGTTCAGCTCTTCCTTCCATTCTGGTGAACACTAAGTCCTACTTGAGCTGCTGCAGATCTCCCAGTCTGTAATAAATTCACCTTTTTGGTAGGATACCATGACTCAAATCCTGTATATGCTTACATTCTGACATTAATTCTATGCACTTTTGATGGGGGGAAAAAAAAAAAAAAGGTTTGAGAAAATCACACAGTAGGAAACAGTTTAGCTACTTCAGCTAAGTGGTCCAAAGAATAAACAACGTAACTCTGGAATCTGGATTCAAAACTCTTCTTTAGCATGTGAACAGTAAAACTCAACTTTCTTATTTAATATAACTATGGAACTTCTCACATCAACTCAAAATTGCATCAATATAATAGAAAATATGAAGGACTGCAACTAGATAGCAGGATTCCACTAGCTAATTAATTAGTGAGTAATTCTTTCTTGGGGAAAAACAAAACAAAAAAAACCCAAACAATATAAAAACAAACCATCTATTTGTCAGTCTAGTTTTATGATCAAGTTACTTAGATGCTACTGAAAATTCTATCTCCATCACCAATTCAAAGATGAGACAGAAAAAAATACGGCTAGTTATTTACACACAAAAATATGCATATGACGACAGATTCCACTTTGATGTTTCTATTCCAAAAAAAAATTATTTTAACAACATGATCTTCATGTTCCTTTCAGTGCTCCCTCTTCCCTTTAAAAAGGAAAAGCTTTTGAAACACCAAATGAGTTGAAAGGAATTAATGCAGATGAAAATTCTCTCTCAAGGACTAAAAGCTTGCAGTTTGATGTGGGGAAATATCTCTACTTGGAATTATAAAGAAAAAATATACTCTGCCACATTGAGAAATGCCTTGTAAGGAATATTATCATGATTTTATGCACAACTGACTTATAAAACTTGTTGTCTAGCACACATACACAACATTGTATTTAGAACTAGCAAAGAATTTTGTTCAGTTGAATTGATATTACCACAAATCTCCAGTTCATCAGTTATTGTTTGCACTGACATCCAGAATGTAATTTGTAAAGACTCCCCGCTTCTGCTCTGTCTGGCATTACTTTTAGCCAGAGTGGTATTCAGCCGTCTCTGAATACTGAGGGCCACCCAGCAAACAAAGACTGACCCAGAAAGGGGCTAATCAAAGGAATCTTTTAGGATTGCAATTAAACTGACAGAAAATAAAAATTACCTACCCCATCGTTATTGTTGCACCCTTTTTCCATCTCCTTTTCCCAGTGCCCCTTCTGTTACTGCTGGTCTGATTTGGTCTGTTTCTTCATTTAAGAAGCAGTTATTTCCACCCACTACTTTCTACAGGGCTACAAGAAGCTCTCAAGTTTTGTCTTGTAGACAATAGCAAAAACAGACATACAGGCCAAGATTCCACCCAGTGAACCTTTTCATTAAAAAATGTGGCTGTATATGGAAGAGACTCGACTGTGACAAATGAAAATAAAATGTTTTGTAAAATATAAGGTGAAACACATGAAATGAGAAATTGAGAGAATGACTATAGGATGAATCCCCATGTTTTCAGATCCAAGGCATAAGGCAGATCTGAGTGGGGAAAGAAAATTGATTGTAATATAAAAAACAAGGTACAAATGTGATTAAATTCATTCACATGCATAAATAATGTCTTGTTTCAAAGCTGCTGACTCACTGAATGTTCTAAAAGTTAACAAGAAGGACAAGATACATCGTGATTTTCTTGACACTGTTGTTTTAAATCTCTTAGACTGCCAAAATGTGGTCTCACAGACAAGCACTATGGTGTAAGTTCATAGCAGAACCATTATATATATGTGTTTAATTAACATACATAAATGTGTTATCATATTTGCATTCTTGGATTCTCTACTATCAGCTTTTAAGAAAGACAGAAGTGTATTTGTGAAGTAAGCCAACTAGATAGCAATTTGAAAAAAAAAACAACAACTACAAAAAAACTCCACACAATCAAATGTTCCAAACTGGAACAAATGGTTGCCAAGGCCTTGGCCAGCGCTAAGCAAAGTCAATTATTATTGGTAGAGTCAGATGTTTGGAAGAACTTCAAAGTTAAAGCAGGGTCAGCCTAAAATCAAGTAACTTAGTGCAAATTTTTTTTTTTAAGCCTTCCCATTTTTAAATAGCAGAACACTTAACAGTACTTCAACATAGCAAATACAATTATTTTTTTTTAAAAGCCTTGTGATTCTGCTTTTGCCTCACTGTGTGTGAAAGGCACATCATCACCACCTAAAGCTGGTCTATAACTTTCATACTGATATATAGTCACAAAATAGCAATAGACAACTATATCGATACCAATTGATCGAATAGTAATTTTGTATGTCTAGGAAACTAGATTATCCTGAATGGTTAACATTTCACATTCCAAACACTAAGTTAATATTTTAATGCTACTGTAACGCTAGATGCTATGAAATGGTTTCAGTTGAATGGTCATGTAAATCGAAAAGAAAGCAAATCTCTCTTCAGACTGGAAATTAGAGAGAAAATTTGACCCAAAATGAGAAATTCCATATCCAGAATTGCATCTGTCAGTCAAACTTGTTTCTTCCTGGTTATGAGTCTTTGAAAGAGCAGAGATATAAGTCACTGTCAGATGCTAGCAAAATGAAAAAGCAGCTATTCAAAGATGAATCTTAACCTCTCTGCCAGTTTGTGCAATTTTAAGCATTGCTTGAAGATATCCTCCTGTTTATCCGTACTCTCCATTACCAGCAGAAATTCTAATTAAATTACAGAACACAGGAAATGTATGGTCCTCAGTGGCACAGTAACTAGGTTTGTCCAGCACACAGGAATAGAATCCACTAAATTGAAGAAACATTACTAGAATAAAATGTACACATTCTCTCCTCATCCATTTGTCTCGAGTACATTTACAAAACTTGATTTGAAGATGTATAACTTTGGTAACTGGCTGCTCAGCATGGCTCTTCGGAGATGTCACACTGATGCAACAGTGGAAGGGACTCAAAGACTGCTCAGTAGGAATACAGAGTATAGGCCTGTCTAATACGGGGCACTAGGAAATTAATTCTAATTTATTTATACAGTAGATTAGTTAAAAATAAAATTAAAAAATCCTTTGTCAATGTGGTCATAAGAAATTAATAAGCAAGTTTAACTTAGTTTAGGTTAATTCACTTTACCTGCAGCCCCACAAGTATTTAACAATGATTAAGTGATCCGCCCGTAAAACCCACACTTTGGTAATTTTTTAATATTTACCTGAGTATCTATGTATAGACAAGCCATTAAGAAAAAGGAAATGATTATTTTCTTCTGTAAAATATGAAGGACATGACTTATCTAGCTTTGTTTAATCACAGACATCTTCAGTTAAATGAATAAAGCCTCTGATGTATTTAGTTGAAATGCAGTCCTTCATAAATTCTGTCCAGCTGAAGGAGAAAGAAGGAACTCATCTCTTCTTCTAGAGATGACTAAAAGAATTATGAACAGGCACATATTAATGCATCTGCCAAAGAACACATACATGGGACATCACAATAAACTTAAAATAAACTGCACAATTTTATGAAATGTTCAATTTTTATATTTACACTATAATTAGTACAAAATTGCCTTTTAATTTTCCTGCAGCACAAGACAGTATCTACTGGATTTGATACCCTAGTATGTCAAAACAATTACTTTGAAGTATGATAAAGGAATCTAGGAAGAGTTATAAAGAATAAGACACAGTTTTCAAACTATACATAGTGTTTGCTTTTGCTTCTAAAAAGGTACTTATATCCCCAAAAGGTTTTTTAAATAAGTGAGGGTGAGGAGTGGGAGGGAAGAGGAGTGGGAAGAGGAAGGGGAGAAGAAGAGTGGTTGTTCATACTAAAGCCTTTACTGTAATAAACTAAATATATTTACAATTTATACAAATGTTTGACCTTCAACAAAAATACAAAAACATATCACAAGATGCAAAACCAGGAAACAAGTTCATCTGAGACACCACTGCTCTACACAGGACAGGATGCAAACTGAATTGCAAGGAACAGAAAGGTTATCCCCATATTCAGGCAATGAGAACAATTTGAATGAGGTCATAAAGAAAGGAAAAAAAGAAAGGCTTCAACATTCTTTAGCAGACTCGGCTTTTAAAACTATGTCAAAAACCTAGGCTATATCTGTCCATCTTGCTTCTGTGTTCTGTTTGGTCCACACAGCCAATACTTAAGTTGCTGGATGTTGCCTTCTATTTTGAAAAACCGGAGTAGTTTCATCGCAAGGTCTGGAACCTCAATATTTTAACTCCTTTCTAAAAGGCAAAACCTTTCTAATTCTACAATTAAGAACAATTTTGGCCCAGTTCAACTTCTAAAAGTTATATCCCCATCATATTTTCAGTAGATAACTTCATAGACTGTAGCTTTTTTGTCTCCAGAGCCAGTGACTATGTATTTATCATCCACAGAGATGTCACAGCTAAGCACTGATGAAGATTCTTTGGACTAGAAGAAAAATAGAAATATATTACATGATTAAAAAAAGTCTACTACCCTCATCTCAGCATCCCATTTTGGGTAGATCACATGGGTAAAGAGATTTGGGTCCACTCTTGGGACTTGCAGAGTACTCGTGATGTCTTTAAAAGCAATATCATCCTCACCTGGAATATACTGGCTCCATAAGGAGTTCTCCATGCATTAAGAAGGTTATCCTTCCCTGTACTCACAAACCATTTACCTAGAATATGAAAGAGAGGAACTGTGAAAACACATGAAGCAGACATCTGATGGACTTGGGGTCAGATTGAAATCTGTTGGCTAATTACAACTACACAAAGCTCTCAACACTAATCAATACAGCACTGTTGCTTGCATTCAACATGGACGCCTCATGCTTTTGAAGCACATTACATACAAGAAATCCCCTTATGAAGTAGAAACGGTCTTTTACACAAAGCTCAGCCTTTACAGCAGACTTCGAATAAATTAATAAAAAAGTCAGTTCTTTGTAGGCAAGTACATTTATATTAATAAAGCAGAGCTATTTATTCATAAATTAAGAAACAGAGACACTAAAATGCATTTTGATTATCAGAAGTTATGACTGCAATAACTAATGAAGGAAGTATGAATTAAGAGTCCAGACCTTCAGTTCTGTCTTCATGGAAACTTACCACAGTAAGCAAATTTGAGTGACAATACACAACTCTCATGAAGGTGCAGCTGATACTTGTCTGGTTTATTTACATGTAGCACTTCCACATTGCTGCTCTCCATTCCCACAGCTAGCCATTCACCAGTAGGACAATAACCAAGGGAAAATATCTGAAAATCAAACAACATTTACAGTTTTTATTTTTGCTTATAGTGGCCAAGTGAATGAGGAGAGGAAGAAGGAAGGGCAAAATAGAACTGACAAAGTTCGATAGTGAGAGTACTTGTCAAAATTCTAGTGAACAAATAACCCCTGTTCTCACCTATTAACTATGGAAAAAAAGTGACAGAAAGTAGAGTCAGCCTACTGTTTTGTTCCAAAGTAGTTAAACATATGAAAGCTCCAAAGTATTGTGCTGTAAACAGTGAAAGCAAACAGAACAAACTATCTAAAATTCATCAGTTGCACTGGGATAGTTTCTCAGCCTTCTTCCTAAGTGCCTGCCTGTTCCGCTCCCCTGTGAGTTGTAGGAAAATCCAGTTACCTGTGATGTGAAGTCGTGCTGTTGTAGCTGTCTCCCTTCTCTCAAGTCCCAGGATCTGACAGTGTTATCCAAACCTCCTGTCCAGAGTTTGGTACCATCATTAGAAATGTCAATACAGCTGGCCCCGTCTGTGTGGCCCTGGAATTGCCTGATAAAACAAACCAGATTGAATAATGATTTCCTGCCAGAGCTCAAGGTAAACACTGTTGTGGTGTTAGTTTTGGACTCTGCGTGTGTGTCATCTGTGTCTACTGATGGGCAAATATCAGTCCCTCCCTCTGACTTGGCATGAAATACAACAAAAATATTTTTCAGGTTCTACAGAAATTAACTGCATTGTAGATAGATGGACAAATATTTTTTATCATGTTTTGAGATTTATTTATTTATTTTTATTTTTAAGAAATCCTTCTGTCTGCACTGAAGTGCAGAGTGTAATAACTATAGTTAAAAAGTAATTTAGGACAGCATATATTTAAAAAAAAATAAAGAAAGAAATGCTGAGGGAATAAAACTCCTCCAGTTTCAGAAAACAGCTACTGTATTCTCCTTGGCTGTAAGTCAACATGATAAATAGTGAAGGGATCCAGAGAAGGACCCACATTGTCATGCACAAGCATTGCTGAATCAGCAAACTTGCATTCTCTGGCAGGAGATCAGGAGATCACAAAATATCTAGACAGTGCATTTTGTTTCAAAATCTTCTCATTAGGAAATTCCAGCTTTCAGCAACCAAAAGGTCATAACAAGTTTTCCTTAATCCTTTGGCAGAAGCCATCCATGTTTTTCATCAGCAATTAAGTTTAGGAGAATTCTATGCCTCAGTGTCAAAGGTGGAGGGAAGGGAGAAAAAGGCAACTAGCTTGGGAGTGAAAGGTATGATTCACTAAGAGTTGACCTAAGAAGGTCACATGGCACACTGTGTTTCACACCTCCCACATGTTGTCAATCAGCATGATCAGCAAGCAAGTGGTGGGAGAAAAACTAACTTGTACCATTCATTCAAGACAGTAACAGATGAAGAAAGAGCCCTTTACCGAGCCTAAGCACTTACAAGGCAAACTGAAGACTTTACATAACTAAGGTTGTTTTCTTTGTCATAGAAATTCAACAGAAAGTCAAATTTTCACATAAATTAATATGGATCTATGCACATAAATTTAGGCTTACTACTGCTATACAGTAAATTCATTAAGCAGACAAAGCAGCTTCTTTGGTGTACACATTCAAACTCCCTAAAACATCATGGTCTTTTCCAGTCTAAGATCTCCATTCTTATAATACAGTAAACCATCACAATCTTGGCAAGATTGAACCAAAATTCACCTTCTAGTAAAATCACGCAACCAGTTGCTAAGAGTCATTTCACACATCTGCTTCTTTTTTCCTGTCATTGCACTGATGCTAAATATTGAACTGCCAGACACTGTAATCAAGGTTTAAAGGAAGTATTTCAGAAGTAGCATACATAGCAATATATTTATTATAGCCTCCACAAACCATTCTGATAGTTTTAGAGATCAAATTCCTCCTCCAAAACTCAAATATCTTTCTTTTATGAAGACACCATACATCAGCTCTTTACACTTCCCTAAAGAACTGAAGTGATCCAGGTTTTCAATTACTTTTGGAGGGTTAATTTTATTACCTATTGTCACTAATTACAAACTGAAATTTTTCCCTATTACCTAGTAAGGCCTAAGATACATGAAAACAAGAAACCTCAGAGAGTTCCGTACACAGCAAGTTCAGTATATGTTAATCACAATCTAGCTTGTTGAAACCTGCAGACAAATCCAAATACATGAAACCAACAAGAACTTTCACACTGACTTCAAGAGATTATACAACAACCTGTAATGCCCTCAAAGAACATCTCCTAGGACAGGCTGGAGCTACTAGAACTAGTTTCTAGCCGAACCTGAGCAACAACCTAATTCTTTGGATAAGAAAGACTATTTACTTTGATATCCTGAACCATTATTCAGGGAGATAAATATTTATTTAGCTGCTCAAAGACTAAGCTAAATTTATTAAAGTTCACAGAAAACAAGTAATACTCACCTGACCAATGTCTGATTGTGTAGATCCCACACTGCAATGTTCCCATCACTGCAGCAGGAGAAGCACACCTTGGAATCAGGGCTGATAGCCAAAGCGTAGCAGGCAGGAGCTGAGGATGTAAGCTCAGCTTTTATACGAGGAGTTGGCGCTGCCAGGTCCCATATGGATAATGTGCTGGCTTCCCCGCCAACTATTAGGGTGCATCCATCAGGCAGTAATTTACAAGAGCGGATGTAGTTATCTCTGTTCTGTACAACACAAATCACCTCCATTACATTAATACATGCCTGCCAGTAATGACCACTAATATGACTCTTACTGCATCCAAGTTTTAAACAGTAAGCAATTTTTTCCAGTACCAAAGTACAGAAGAGAAATCAGCATACCCTAAAAGATTTCAAATGCCTACTTCTCATTACTGTCTTTCTTGAACCTGATGAATTGCAAGTCTTCCATCTCATTACACCAAGATAGTGTCAAAGTAAACTTGCATTTGAGAAAGTGCACTCCATCAATTACGATCACCAGCATCACCGGAATATTTGCAAAAAAAAAAAAAAGGTGACTTCTCATGTTATATCTAAGCAACGACTTAGGAAAATACAGTTGAAGTCTCACATCCTTCAGATCTTAAAGTTTTCTTTTAAGTGACATCTTACATTCATAATTTTAAAGTGAAAATGTTGAGTATTTAAAGTGAAAATGTTGAATATTCCCCTGCTAGTCCTGGATTTATGCTGGCTCTCTTGCTCAGCATCACTCCTGTCATACTCTTACTGGTTTCACATTTTTGATACCATTGCTGGCAGAGATACTATAAAAGATTTAGAGATGGAAAAGATTTCAACATTTACATATTACAAAGCTGACTTCTTAAGCATATTGGCTGTCCAACATAGTAACAGTTCTCTAGGAAATGCAGGGATAGGATCAGTAACTCAAAACAAAAAAAACCCACAACACTAAGTAGAAATCAAAAGCACTTCTACTACTATGGTTTTTTTGTGGTTGTTTTTTGTTTGTTTGTTTGTTTTTTGGTTTTGGTGGTGGTGGTTTTGTTTGTGTTTTTGCTCATTTGTTTGTTTTAAAATCACAGAGAGGGAGCAGCAAGTAGTGCACTGGGAATGTCAGCTTAGCTATTGGCAGCCATACAGATCTGTAACTAAAATGAAGGCAGCTAGGACTGAGCATCCAGAGACAAACCTGCCACAGAACAGAATACATATTTAACTATACATATACTACTACTGGACAACTGACATGGGCATATAAGCAAATGAGAGGCAAAGCTTGAAAAAGCAAGCACATTTACTCTCATCAACATCTAAGAATTACTTTCATTCATAATATATGTTATTGTGCTTTATGATATTATACCTCCTCAGTTAACATTACACTGACTTGTCTCTTTCCAAATGTCTACGTTGCTTTAGTATAAGAAGCATTTTTTATTTAACAGCTTTTTTTTTTTTTAGCTTTTCAGCTAATGGAAACAAATCAGCTTGCACCTGACGTATATGCATAGAAACCAGCAAAAGTGCAGCAACATGAAGTGACCTTGCTACCTTGTCATACTATTCCTTCATACGGCTACTACCCTCTCACAAAAAAAGATGTAGTGATTTCTGGCATGAGTGGAACACCATGGAATCTCCCTGTCTCAGCCAGGCTTCCTTTTAAACCCATGCAGTAAGAAAGTCACCAGCATGACTTGGAAGGGGAAAGAATCAGGTATACTCTCAGAAGTCTTACCTATTATTTGACCCTTATTATTTGACATTTATCACTAAACAAACCAGTCCACTTCTCTGAAACACCACCTGTTCAGTGTTTAAAAAAAAGTCAGTTAAATACATACAGCAGGAAACAGAACTGCCTGCTATTTCCTTATAATATGAACAAAATCCGGACAAGGACAGCTATTTCCTTATTGAGTCTCCAAGGAGAAGTTACCCTTCTACATTAGTTCCTGTTCACTTACCAGGCAGTCAAGCTGAGAGACAGGGCTCTTGTTCCCGGGCTGGCTGATATCCCAGACTTTGACGCACCCCTTGCCACCCGTGTACACATGTCTTGTGGGGTTGCTGATGGTAACTGCACACACAACTTCCCCATGGTTCAGAGTGTTGATCTGACGGGCATGGCGAGGGATTCCTGGACCGATGAGGGCATCGGGAGGGAATGGAACAGGCTGCATCTGTCCATCTGCAGTAACATGAAAGGAGTAGGCTCTTTTTGGGGAAAGGAAAGAAGGGAAGAAAAAAATACATCAGCAAAGATAACAGTGCTAAAATGACAGAAAAGGATAGTACTTTATGTTTTCTTTCTTTAATTTTCATAAGAAAAAGACTGGGAAAGCTACAGAGCCCAATAACATGAGGTACATGAAACCTCAGAGAAAGAACAGGGTTCACAACAGCCA
This sequence comes from Bambusicola thoracicus, assembly GCA_002909625.1. Lineage (NCBI taxonomy): Eukaryota > Metazoa > Chordata > Aves > Galliformes > Phasianidae > Bambusicola > Bambusicola thoracicus. The sequence continues at coordinate 11,361 of PPHD01004779.1, read as the reverse complement.
TTTTCAGCTTTCATGTTTCACCTAAACTGTATGTGCAGTGAGGAAGCACATTAAAATCTCCTATTAACTCTATGAATCAAGGTCGTGACCATCAATCTGCTACTTGGACCATTAGAAGAGCTTTCAGCTGCTGCTATCCACTCAGTGGTTCTGAGTCTCAGAACAAGTCCTGCAGCAGTATTTCCTGACAGTCTTTCAGATGTATTTCATGAGGCCTGCACCTGTTGCCATGAGCTCTTAAGTTAAACTTCTCGATCTATTTCAGCACCTCATCTTCAACATCTCTCTTTCCAGCTGGGAACTAGTTTTGTACACAAAATGTCAACATGCAGAGTGGATGTATGCTCTTTCATCAGAAAGCTGACACCATCTTCTCATAATAATATTCTCTTGACTAAGTATTTTGGAACAGCTGAAAGGCTCTTCCCAGGTAGTTTTAGCTCTTCTGCAGTGTATGTATCTACACACTGCATGATTTCAAGCATGTGAAAACTCAAGGTTGAGGAAGTGAGTCCCAGCAGTGATAAACCATTACTCCTTAGGGAAAGTACACAGAATTATTTGTGTTCACTATGATGATTAAAATCAGTTCAACACAAAGACCAGGGCACAAAAAGCAACAAATAACTGTTTCAGATTCAGGGTGGTATTTTTTGTTTGTTTTTAAAAATAATGAAAATACTACTGCAAAAGCTGTTTGTATTATACTGGTGAGATACTGCTGTTACACTCACTGCATTCTTATCCAAGAGAGCAAAGTGGTGAAAAACAAGTAATGTTTTTACAAATAAGATACCTTCTCCCAATTATACTGTAATTTTTTCTAATATATTTTTGTTCTCAGGACTGTGCATTCTTTCCCAAATGAACCTTCTTCCTCATAAATCTTCAGTTACTATAGTTGAAGTTAAAGCATTTAATCAATCTTCAACATACCAAACAGTAGGTAATTCAATTTAATTTTTTGTTCTAAGCATGTAGTTTTCAAGTATTTTATTGCACGTTTCCAAGTATTGCACAATTTGAAAGAAAGGAACAAGTAAGATTTCTGTAATAGATACCACAATGTACTTGGGCTTGTTCCCTAAAGCAACTGAGGAGCTGAGAAGAAGATATTCAGAGTCAGAAGAAAATAGAGAAGGCTCTGTTTTTATTTCATACAGAACATAACAGTAGTGTCACACAAAGAAATACCACAGTCTACACCAGAGGGGAAGGGCAAAAGTTAGTTAACAGTAACTGCTATAAACCAAAGAAGAAGTCAAGTGCATACACATGCAATTCCTGTACCTTATTCATGTTTTGTGGTTGGGCAAGTGAACTGAAGATATGCTCAGAGAATGCATAAATTGAGAATGAGGAACAAAAAAGATGACAAATAAAACTGATGAGAACTGCCAGATAAGGAAGTTTATTCCCTCATTTGTATACAAGTTGCAAAGTGTATCAGATGCATCTCTTCCCATGGAAGACTTTCCCTTTTTTCCTCCCTTTTTTTCCTTTTTGTATAAAGAATTACATTAACGATAAAGGCTAACAGAGGACTGTACCATTTCTGTGAAGAGCAGTTAAGACAGAACTGTCCCAGAGCAGCTATTCACCAAACAGGTGAGACAAAGGATGAGTGAGGAAGAAGAGTAGCAACAAAACTGCTCAAGGCTGAACGTGCTCAGGTTCAGGTACAAAACTAAAGTCACAGCATTTGTGAGGCTTAAAAGCTAGGCCCCATCCTGGGCTACAGATCAATTTGTTATTTGTCAACAATAAGAGTGCACAGAACTGCAAAACTCTGAAATCTCAGTATGCCCTTGTTTTTATCATATAAGAAAAACAATTAAACAAGTATTGAGCAATTCTTCCAATTACATTCAAGATGAATAATCCACTTGTACTTTTTTTTTTTTTAACCATCCTACAGATGACGACAACCTAAATGTTCTGTTCAGTTCAAAGCACTTAAATAATCGGTGCTTTGAAACGATTCTGAGCACATACACAGCTTTCACATTTCTTCTGTTGAAATGGGGTGAGAAAGACAATAGGAACATTTTTGAAGTGTTCCATGCACACTGTAGCATCAAGACGGCTCTTCTGTTCTGAAATGCCAGAAATTTATCCCAGTGTATTTTTAATTAAGTGTAATCTTACCAGTATATTCACATTTGAAGTCTGATTATATATCATATCAGTAGCTTCATTTTTATCATCATGGTCAGGCATTTGCTTCCAAGACTCATCAGCCTTCAGAATGGCAGTCAAACAGACCAGTGGTAGTTTCTTAGAAGTCAGAGCAGCTTTTGTTACAGTGCAAGTTATCATCAATCCACTGCTTAAGAAAAATGGCTACACATTGCCAAATCCCTATTCCTCTGCCAATACAAACACACAAAAAAGTAAATGTTCCCGTTTGCTCAAAGGTATGTGGTATGTCAGGCTAACATCAACACTATCTAGTAACATCTACTGCATACTATGGTAGAGCAATTTTCATTTCAAATGCCCTTCTCTTCTTTCCCCTTCACAACTCAGCCCAAAGGAAACTTGAAGAATTTGCAAGACCAACACTCCCTAGATGAAGTAAGCTTCTTTCAGTAGAACAAAGTAGCAGGGGCAGCAATGCAAATAACTTATCTGCTGCTTAAGTGCTAGAGTCCTAGGTTACCTATGTTATCACATAACCCTTCAGACTGGAAAGTGATCTCTGGTTTAACACCCCTTCTCAAGCAGGGACATCTACAGCAGGTTGTCCAGGCAACTTTTGGAAAGTTTCAAGAAAGGAGACTACACAATACCTCTGGGCAACTGACTCCAGACTCCTTCCAGTATGTCCATGTCTATCTTGTACTGCATGGACCAGTACTGGACACAGTGCTCCATACTCCAGATGTAGACTCATCAATGCTGAATGGAGGGGAAGAATTACTTCTCTTGACATGCTGGTAATAAGGCAGCCAAGGATACCATTAGCGCTCTTAGCAGCAAGGGCATATTACTGGCTCAAGTTCAACGTAGCGTCCTACTACACTCCTAATTAACTGAATTTTAATGATATAATTTACACATCTGTATCCTTGAAAGTGAGGAGTATTTTGGTGTTCCAGCTGTTCCAACCTTGGAAGAGTCAACACAGTTTTTTCTTTGGGGAACAAAGTCTCTCCCACTATAAGTGAAAATGAGATTTGAGAACATCTGATGAAACTGAACAAATATATGTCCTGTAAGACCTGATGACATTCATCCTAGGGTCCTGAAGGAACAGATTGATGTATTTGCCAAGGCACTCAATGTCATATTTAAAAATTCATGTCTGTCAGGTAAAGTTTCCCATACCTGGAAAAATGGTAACCATCACTCTCGCTATTAAGAAGAGAAGAAGGGAAAATCTAGGAAACAAAAGGCTGGAGAGCTTCATCTTAGTGCCTGGGAAGATCATGGAACAAATCCTCCTAGAATCTGTCAAGGCCCATGCAAGATATGCAGGTGATCTAAGATAGCCAGCATGCCTTCATCAAGGGCAGATAGTGCATGGTGCCCCTGTATAATAGAGGACTACATCGGTTGATAAGACTGATCTATGTCATCTACCTGGACTTCTTCAGGGCCTTTAGTCTGGGAGAATTCCTTGAAAGTAGCCTGGTGGAGAATAACTTAGAGGTTCTGGTAGACGAAAAGATGGACATGAACCAGCAGTGCATACTTGCAGCCCGTAAGACCAGCAGTACCCACAGCTGCATAAAAAGAGGGGTGGCCAGTAAGGAGAGGGAGGTGACTGTCCGCCTCTGCACTGTCCTTGTAAGGGCCTACTCAGAGTACTGCAGCCAAGTCTGGGGCCTCCAGCATGACAGAGATGTGGAGCTATTGAAGTGGGTCCAGAGGAGGGCCACAAAGACAATCAGAGGGCTGGAGCACCTCTCCTAGGAAGACAGGTTGAGGGAGTTGGGCTGTTTTAACTTGGAGAGGAGAAGGGTTCAAAGAGACCTCAATGCAGCCTTTCAGCACTTAGAGGGGGCTTACAAAAAGGATGGAGAGTGACTTTTTACATGGGCAGACACAGGAATTTTTCTAAACTAAAAGATGGTAGGTTTAGATTAGATATAAGGAAGAAATCCTTCACTATGAGAGTGATGAGGCACTGAAACAGTTTGCTCTCAGAAGATGTGGATGCCCCATCCCTGGAAGTATTCAAGGCCAGGTTGGAGGTAGCTTTGGGCAAATTTATCTAGTGAAGATGTTCCTGCACACATCATGGGCATTGGAACCAGATAATCTAAAAGGTCTCTTCTAGCCCAAAGAATTCCATGATTCCAAAGTTCTAAGAACATATCAGTTGATATCTATATTTACACTTATATTTAATTATTATGGAAACACTGAAATAATACAATAGAAGAACTGTATTGGTGTGAAAAACAAACAATAGATCAAGATTTAGAATAGAAAGAACAGTTATAAGAATATTCTCTGACTTGCTGACAGGAGTTAGAACTATTTCCTCTTCCTCTTCATATTAATTTTTACACAACAGGCTTGCACACTAACTCACTCGTCAAGAACATGGCAAAACAGCTAAAATACCCACCTATTATCTAAAAGATGGATATGATGGATGCACTTCCAGCGAACTTAAAATGCTATGCTACCAAAAAAACAAAAAACAACAACAAAAAAAACCCAACACCTTCCACTTCATCTCTCTATTCAAAAATACAAACAGAATTATTTAGCTGGCACAAAAATACTCTAGCTGCAGAACACAAAAGCAGACAGTTCCTTCTGTTGATGAGTACGCTTTCAGTATGATGAGTCACTCTGAAAGTAATCCTCCTATTTATTTCCATGGAAACTACAACAGATACAAAGAACACAAAGCACTAGTTGATAGAACAAATTCTCAGCTACAAAACACTATTTTTCAACATCGGCAGTACTGTTAACTATGCATTTTTGCCAGTGACAAACAAGAGTCTGCATGGCACACTCATAAAAAACTGCACCAGCGGAGGTGACACATTGTCATTGTCATCACTGCTGAAAGGCACCACTCATCTCTCACTGTGCTCACATCCACCAACTGGTCTTTAGAAACATTTAGAAGGTGTCAAAAAGCAAGTGGGAAACCTATCTTTTATTCTAGAATATAACAACGGTAACACTCCTTTAAAATATTTCTCATTGTACATTCACTGAACAAATTGAATGATTGGGTGAACAGAAAAATTCCTTTTTTTTCCTCTCTTGAGCAAGAGCTAATGTTTACCAAATGAAATTCCCCTTTACTGCTAAAAGGAAAGAATTTTTTCATCTCTGTCATTGTCTGTGTAAAACATTTGAAATGTAATTTTATTTGAAGCATGAATATTGAGAAACACAACTGTTCTCAGTACTAACATTACCTCAAAGTTATAGATAGCAGGTGAGCAATGCTGTGGACTTAAATCTCATAAATGAGCTTGGAAATCTATGCTCAGTTGCTCATCCAACTAATATAAGATGTGGTTCACATTCTGGGGAAATCCACAAGAATACTAAAAGCTAAATTACTGCTTTTCTAGAAAGGCTACGCAAAGCAAGAAACATGTTCACAGCAACATACCAAGAACCTATAGCACATTGCTTAGTTAAATACATCAAAAAAACAGAGTGCAAGACTCTGGCATCACATGTCTATGTCCAAAATAGGAGTGATTTTCTTCACTAGCACCAAAGAAAAAGATAATTACTAATCAGATGATGATCACTTAAGGCAATTTGGAAAGTTGGGGAGGAACAACAACAACAAAAAAGCAAGGGCAGCTGCTAAGAAAAGAATAATTTACTGGTAAGAAGACACACTGAAACCAAGAATATTAAAACATTATAAGACCACATGAGCATACACAGAAATATCAAATTAATGTGGACAAGCTAATAAGCCTCATAGGAAATAAATAACTACTTGTTATCAAATACAAAGCCTATAGTTATATAGACCAGGAATTAGTGAAGACTTCAAGGTTTCTAGGTTGCTACCTTGATTGCTTAAATAATTTTGCAGTTAATTTTGAAGGGAACAAAACTGTTAGATTCACATTCAGGAAGATAAAAAGATGATAGTAAAGACATCTAGCCTAGTTACAAAACAAGGCAAGCAACAGACAAGCTTTTCAGAGCATATTCACTTGGTAAGAGCAGTTAAAAGAGTAGAAGTAGATTCTTCAGAGGCTACCGATTTCTAACAAGCTAGGCCATTAACAGATCCCAGAATGCACAGGGGTTAAATAAAATTAGGTGCTATCAGACATGTCACTCCTCTGGGAAGAAACATGATTTTCTCTTGGAAGCAAGGCTGAGTGAACAAACAGTCCCTGCAGAGTTGTTAAAAACACACAGCTGTGAGCATATATATACACGTCCAGCTGGAGATATAGTAGCTTAACCTGAAACATTCTGTACCACTTACTAAAACTCCAGATCTCAAAAAATAAGTTCACTCCAGCATCTTACTTGTACTCTTAGGTAAAGCAGATTTTGAAAATAAACCAAGAGTACTTGACTAGTTTGCCTAAAGATATAATACCTGTACTCTGTATAGACAGTACAGGAGACTTGCCTAATGAAGATGAGAGCTATTGAAAGACAGTGCAGGCAGTGCAACTTAGCTAGGACTGCATCTAGGTAGATGTAGCCAAACAAGATGAAGACAGGTGATTCTAAAGTTGTCACTGGAATGTCAACAGTTCAGTGTCTGAAATTTTAGATTTCATACACATATAATGAAGATAAGCAAATAAGATCATTTACAGGAAATGACTGGCTCCTATGACTGTGAAAAACATGGAACACCATCAATCAAATCAAGAGAAGAGTAGAAACTATGTCACAAAGTTAGCGATCTATGAAGCAGTATGAATAAAGTGCTGAACAGACTAAATTAAAAAATTAACAGCGACTATAATTTGGCTATAAAATAACATAATACAAAGTTTAATGTTATATAAGCACTGTTTTTGTGCCTTGAGAATGCAGTTAGGACTCAACCACAAAACAGTCCTGAGTGAACAAAACTAGGTTTTCATATTTATATGGCTAGGCATGGAATAATGGAATATGTCACTGAAAGCCTGTGAATACATTTGGTTAGAAGTAAAAGCTTACAGACATCACGTTATGTGATCTCCAAAAATATTTTATGTAAGGATGCCAAATTCTACTGAAGTCAGCAAGAATGAGTTTGACCCTTAACAGGAGAATATTTTAAGAACAAAGCATGCTCCTTACTGTGTTAAATTTAAACGCACTACCATCTGATACATAACACCAACTCAGACACCTCACATTAATAGTCTTGTCAGTGTACCACCAACTTTTCTTCAAGTACATCCAAGATCTAACAGGTTTCTCACATTGCCAAGAGTTAGCAACGTTGGTCGTCAGAAGCATGGTGGATAACAATAAAGAGATATCTAGGATGGCTATTCTAAGAAGTCTTCTGCTTTCATACTGCTGTTGAAAAAGAGTACAAGAAAGCACATCTTTTTGCGTGCAAAGCGATGAACACTTTTAAGGATGTTTGAATTGCCTACATCACAACTTAACAGTATGTGTTAATAGGAGTTCAATATGAAGACAAACCAATAGATGTGTGTATACATGTAACTTTCAACATTATGCATTTTATAAATTACACAGTAGTTTCTGATTTGTTCCTGAAGTGACAGAAGGAAAAATTAAAACTGTTAATTCCCCAAAATCTTGTAATAGAACGGTACAGAAGACAGCATGCAGCAGATCACTTGAGCACTGGTTGCAGTAATTGTTAAGTTGGTTTCAAAATGATGTAATTAGATTGTGAGTTGCTACTCTAACTGCAGCTTTTTCCTGAAAGACAAGTCAGGACTGAATAACAAAAGTGAGGGTAGGCCAAAAAACAAGGTGGTCCTAACAAAGAAAAAAAAATTGTTTTAATTTCTCTCTGCTCCAAGAAAACAGATAAGCTCTGTTTCCCCATCCTATTAAAAGCAAATTACTGGGGGAAAAAAATTAAATACACTGATGCATAGTTTTTCATGAATTTATTTCTGTTGCCTCTGTAAGTCCATCACAGTCTGTAAGTACATCACAGTAGGATTTTATTTAAGCATCCCTCCACTAATAATTAAAATTCTTCAATAAAAAGAAGTTGTTGTGTACGTTAACCTACATCTATGTATACCCTACTGCAGAAAGGGTTCCTCGTCTTTTTGTTCTCCAGCTGCATACTTACACAAACATTTTTTAAACTTTGGTCCATTATACAAGGTGTGCATCAGTTGCTAAAGTAACCATTTCAGATACTCATGCCTTTAAAACAAGTGCCAGACAAGGAGTCTGTGAGTTCTACACATTTATGCTTGGTACAGTCAGAAATTTGACTTTCAAATTGTTCTCCTTACACACTTTACTACTATCTTCCTGTTTGTGTTTCCTTTAACTGCCTTTATGAACAAGAAACTGAAACAAACAAACAGGATTTACCTTCAAAAGCTTGTCCTTGGAAATAGCTACGTGCACATCTGTCTGGGGGTATGACATCTACCATTCTACAGTTTGTATGCTGTAACTACTGCCAGAAGAGGTCCAAAAAAAATCTCATGGGAACAAGCAGACACTGTGTCCCTTGGAATTTTTCTTCAATACATTTGTATTCCCTGTAAATACTGCTGTTGTTACCAAAGTGTGAAAAAGTTACTTACGGTTTTCCCCCAGGAATCCCTGCAAGATTTGGGGGGATTCCAGGTACTCTCATATGAGGAGGAGGATCAAACCCAACCTGAAAATGGAAAACAAAAATCACACTTGCAATTTCTCATTCAGCAAACACTACTTCTCTCCCAAGATATGCATTAAACCAAAATACAGCTTTTACTTTCAGTAAAAGCTGAGTAGGGATGGACATAACAAGATGTTCTCCCCCAGCATGCTTCTGCTAGAAGTACTCATATTCAAAGGGAAACCCATAAAGCATACCACATATTCACAACACTAAGCATCACATACACAAACAAGCACGTTAGCGTGAAGCTTGCCCTGGAGCTGAAGAGCTCATGTGCCGCATGCAGCCACACTCTGTATCTGCTGGCAGCAATCAGTGGTCCATGCAGGCACAGTGGATGGCTCAAGCAGCTTCAGGCCCCCACCAGTAGCTCTGCTGGCTCTGTGCTGCATGGGTACATCAACTAGGAGATGTCTCAGGGAGTTACACTGCAGGGTGCTCACAGACTTGTCTACAGCTTAAAAACACTACTTCACAGGCTCTTTTTATATACTGCAATTTCACCAAACTGTTATGTCCAGAATGAATATGAAGACCAAATAAACCAAAGAGGAATTCTGAACTAAACACACATTTTCCTTCTGACCACTATACTCAAGATAAAATTCATATTGTTTTAAGAAGTGCGTATGAAATTTAGGATTTTCACATTTTCGTGTAACAATTTTTCTAGTTTGAGAAAGTAGCCTCATCTACAGAAGACGACAAGCTAAAGACCAATCTTGCAAACTCACAAGTAGATATGTCTATGCATATGTTTGTGCGATCAGTTCCCAGATGATTCTGCTCGATGGCAGTAGTGACTGTTATGCTCCATTTAGTGACTACACCCACAACTACAACTACTTGTAACACACCTTACCACAGAGCTTTAAGGCTCCCCATGTTGATTTAGTCAAAAAGAACACAATACAAGGAGAGAAAAGTAAATTAAAAAAAAAAAAGACTTTTACACAGTTTGAAATTAATTTGGTGTGTCTGTACAGATCACAAATCTTGTTCAGCAAAAGAAAAGCAGATGTTCACAGCACCAGTGAAGAGATCTGTATCTACTGAAACTGTTTTTTCATTTAAAGCATAACCAAACAGTTTGGCATTTATTAATTAGACAAAACACTGATGAGGAAAAAAAAAAACATACATGAATACACTAAGATTCTTTGTTCTCAAGGTATGGATTTGTTTCTCTATCCACAAAGCGAAGTGAAATACAGTGAAGCAGCCAAGGCCCTGGTGCTGTTATAACTTGGGAATTCAACAGTGCTAAATGAAGCATGTAGCTTTTCTCAGTGACCTGAAACTCACACAACTGAGATTGCATGCAATGTGTGGCCTACCATAGGAGATCTTCCATAGGCAACCACGGCAGCTGCTGCGGCAGCAGCACTCATCTGGGGTGACATGTTGTGCAGGCTGGCGTACGCTGCCCCTGGACTGGTTAGTTCTCCATTCATGCCAGCATGAGGCACCATTCCAAATGGAGCAGGGTACGGCCCTTGTACAGCCAAAGGTGTGCGCAAACCTGCGGCTATGGAACAGTGAAAGTAAGTAGTTTTATTGGATTTCCCTGCACACAGGGAAGAAAGAAAAATACCTTTTATTTCGCAGTATGGTACCTAAACTTCCCCTCACACACATGCACACACACAGCTAAGAAACGTCCCCATAATTTATCACTACTACCACCTCTTTTCATTCAGTGTAAATAAGGTCTATTGAGATCTGAACTCAGTGATTACTTCTAACAACCTCTTCTAGCATGGCCCATTTCCACTTCTGTAATATTTCCCTGTGTACACTAATCTCTCCTTAGCCAAATTAAGCACTAAAGCTGACAGACATGGTTTACACAGCTCACGTCTGAAGCAACTCTGCTGTACCAGCCTGAATAGCAAAAGTAAACTTTCCTCTGCATTTGTCAAGATTTACACTGCAGCAAATATTAGTAGATTCAAACAAAGAGCTGGAGAAGCAATTGCATTTAGCCTAAGTACGCGAAGCTTCTCAGAAATTTCTCACTGCATACAGACTCCAGCCTATTTCCAAAAAGATAAAGAACAAAGTAAACAAAGAAGGAAAGATAAAAAGATATTCAAAACTCTTGATAATCCAAACATCTGCACCTCGTCAAGTCCTCTCTTAACATCAAGAAAAAAGCACTTGCTTAACATTTGCATGGAAATGCATATTTAAATAAGGCATTAATCTTAGAGCCATAAAAACTTGAGAGGTAATGCATTACCAGCCTGGTTAACCAGAGGGTCCATTGTTGGAGGCTTGCCAAGGCCTGGACGAAGTCCTGGAGTTGCACTAGTGCCTGGAGTTGGCACGTCACTTCGAGGAGTCGGTGTGCTGGATTTCAGAACAGGCGTGCTGGCTTTTTCATGCTGGTATCATTAAACAAATTAAATTAGTATTATTTTTAATCCAAGTCATATTACACAATTTATCACAACAGCAGCTGGGATGCTGGGCACCTACTACCTAGTCCCTCAGCCAATTTTCATAAATCCATGCAATGCTGACAACATTAACTTGTGGAAAAAAAAATGCTGACCTTTTGATTACAG
>PPHD01004778.1:16787-27792 GCA_002909625.1 Bambusicola thoracicus | reverse complement strand
ATGAGCCATAAGAGAAGTGCTTTTGTTTTTTAGAAGGTTCTATTAATGAATATTGAGTGTATTTCAGTGAGTGAAAGGACACACACCTGTGGGCATTTGGCTCTGAAAAGCTGAATAGCAAATTTAATGGGGAAAAAAACAAACCACAAAACAGATTATTTCAAACCTGTTTGTAGAATGCAGCCAAAAAAGCACTACTGTGAGAAACCTTGACTTTTATTAAATTTAAACTCAGTGTGCTTTATTTTTTGTTCTAACAAACTTTCTGGTTATGTAGTCATTTCAGTTGCAAGATATGTTGGTCATAAGCCACCCACCTAAGGCTTGGAACAATAGCTGTAATAGGAAATCAGTCTGAAAATCATGTAAATTGAATGGGGCCAGGAATGAAGAACAATCTATTGAATGGAGGAATTCACTGGGACTAACAGGAATGCCAGTTGTCATAGGGAAAAGGGAAATTTTTGTTTCTATGCTGTGTTCCAATTAAGTATGCAATATTTGATGAAGAATCAAAAATGATTCATCAGGAACATAATCTTGTCATTTGTTGTATGCAATTCTATTTTCAGTGTCTGATTTGAGTGACCACTGCAGGCATCATACTGATGGGAGGTAGAATAAGGAAGACACAGAAATTCTTCGTTTTCATTTCCAGAATTCTAACTTTTGGTAACTATTTCTTTATAGGGAGATAGAACGACTTATCGTGCATCATTAGACACCATACTTTTTACTATATAAAATTTGAAATAATGTTTATCCTGCAGTAATTTCTTCTTATATGTTCATTTCTCATTTGCAGTGATTATATTTGATAGAAAGATTTAGGATACTTAGGTAAGTAAGAGACAAGGCTATTTCTCACGTGGTTCATTTTCCAAAAGTTAGCGTGACTGACTCACCACATTGTACATTGAGTGTTAGTGTGTTTAATCAAGTTGCCTTACCGATATGTGGTTCTTTAATTTGGTGTAGGTGATGGAGTCTTCACAGGTCAGTCTTGGGTTTCATTCCTGTTTGGACAGGCTATATGGTAAAATCACTAAAATGTACTACTAACTGCACAGAAAATGTCTAGAATCTCTTTTGTATAGTCATTAACTGTGGTTATAATTTGAATGAGAGTTCTGTTCTCGGGTCAGGCTAGAGGAACAACTTCATACATGAAGTTTGAATACCACTGAATACAGATTAGTGTGAAACCGTTGAAATCTGATTGTTTTTCCTGTGTTTCCATTTGAAATATCTGTGTAAGTAGGATTTCTATTGAAAAGTTCAAGATATATCTGTAGAATTTGTCATGATGTTTTCTTCTCTTACGTCAGAACTTCCAGCAGCGTTTATAAATTTGGATTTTTTTTTTTAATTAGCAATCTAATTTATCACAACATAATGGTAGCTGTCAATGTCTGTAATCAAATGTCTGCACATGAATTAATTCTTTCTGCAAAACACAAAGCAAAACAAGTTTAATACTTGTAACTTAATAGGACCTGTGAATTGGTTAGTAGCAAGTCATACTTACCTCTTTCATGCGAGAAGAAGCAAACTAAGTGGAAGATTCTTATAAGCTTTAAGGTAGTTTTTTCTCCTTTTGTGTTTCAGCCATTCAGTTTGCTTGAAAATATTTAACACCTCATTCTTTATTTTAGTCTTCACTGATATTTCAGGTGGATCATTTTTGAAACTTGTCTGTAGCGCTATTTCATGTTTCATCCTTAATTAGGAATGAAATAAAGTTGCATGGTCTGTTTTCAGATCTGACATGATTATTTATATTTTTCTGCATCTTCATAAGAGACCAACGAGATGAATGGAAGTAGTGAATCAGAGAAGACGACATTTACTATTTTATTTCTAGACCTGATAACTTAAAGGAGGAGGCAGTCCATATTCTTTCTATGCTATTCATTAATTATCATTGACATGGAGATTTGAGTTTGACCATCTGGAGAAGGCTTTTTGATTTATTCACAGACCAGTGTATTAAAACCATGAAAATATAAATACAGATCACCAATTCTGATCTGTAACTTCTTTTGTTCCAATTACCCTCTGGCAGTAAATTGCCCTATGCCTAAATGTTGTGTTTTTCTCTTGTGGGTACGGCTCAGATGACTGTAGAAACCTCTGGACTACACTGCAGTAATGACCAATTTATGTCTGTAGCTCAGTGATTATATCACAGAACAAATTCAAATGCTATCCTTGTTTTCTATTGCCTTGTCTCAGTCTCTCTCTGAATAATCTCTGATTATAAAATCTCTATTTTATACATTTTGTCTTCTTTACTGTAGCAATTAATTTTGTTCTACCAGGTGTATCTTTAAAGCTTAGAACTTGTTGCCAAATGGGTTTATCACAGTCACATTTCTAAAAACTTGTTTCTGCTGGTCAATCAATATGAGGAAAGTTAAAGAAAAAGTTAGTAGTTGAGAACAGTTTTCAATGAGCACTGCTGTCTTCGAGAGTCATCTTGCTATTGTTACTTTCATCTTTCTCTTGTTATCTTGTTCTCTTCTTAATGGCACTCAGTTGTGTAATGTCAGATCAAGATATGCGATAATATATCTTCTTTGTTTGTATTAGCTTCTTGGAACATTTTGCCTAATTATGAAGAACTGATGAATAGCTTTTATTAAAAATATATGGAGATCGTATAGCTGTTTGACAGCTACACTTATAATGCTGTTGAAATTGAACTCTAAACCATAGGTGCTGAAATTAAAATACAATAATGAAAACATTTTGAAGACCTGCTGTCATCTAAGCCTTTTACGTTGATGTCGTGAAGAAAAAACACTGAAGCTTAGAGCCAAAGTCAATCATGACATAACCATTACCAGATCAGTAAAGAGGACATTCAGTAGGTTTCTTCCTCTCCAGCCCCATAATTATTTTTTTTAAACTGCTTAATTTACTCATCTAGAGAATAACATTTAACTTGTGTATTACTTTATTGAGCAGTGCACGCTATATGCAGGAAAAATATTCAAGAATGTTGATCTGTATTGTTTTTTCCATTTATTTGAGACTTAATCTAACCCTTTGTTATTTGCACAGACTGACAAATAACTATGATATTTTCAAATCTCACTGCAGGTTTTTTGTTTTTTGTGGGTTTTTTTTTTTTTTTTGAGAAAACTTACTTACAAACATATTGTATCTTTTCCAATTTTTTTGTTGTTGTTGTTGAAACAAACTGGATTATGGTGAGGAGGAGGTACAGTTTTTCATCAGTGGGATTGGGACTGTTGTTCACTATTGCCAGCCACTTAAGACCAACAGCAGTTGTTGAATATTGCTGCCTTTTACTCTGACTCCCTCTTTTAAGAACGAATAAATAATCTGAAGTCCATATATGCAATGAATTTTCTGTCCTATTTCTATGTATAAAAGGAGTATAAAGGAGCAGGAAGTACAGTAGAATCCAGGTAGAACAGGAAGGTAGTGTGCTGTTACAAAATATGTTGTTTAATCTGTGGGAGGTGAGACTTTATATGCTCTCCTCTGGAGTCCTTGTACATATGGAAAGGCTGTCATTTAAAACTGGAGCTATGTTCCAATGTTATTAAAGAGTGAAACTTTTCTCCTTTTTCTGGGTGGACCCTGGATTGTTCATCGCTTTCAAATATTATGAATTTATCAGAAGATGTGTACCAGTAGGCAGACAGAATCTTTTAAACATTAGTGGCTTGTCTGGCTACCTGTCTGTGCTGACTTACTACCCAGATCTGTGTGGGGTTGAGCCAGGTTTTGTTTTGCTGTGGACATTTTTTATGTGTTATATTATTGCATCAGATAACTAATATTTAAAGTCACTTGGGTTAAATTAGTTTCCAGTTTCAAGGAAAACACTGCAAAGTTGCTCCAAAGTTAAGTGATTGGTCTCTGTCTCTAGTCAGTCATATGGTTTCTAAGAAATAGAATTTAGCAAATCTGTGGGTTCCCAACCCCATTTCTCCTTTTCAGCTCCTCCTTTCCCCATTCTTCTTCCTCAAGGAGGGGGTACTTTCACTGCAGTAACTGTGAATTGAACAGTAGTTCAGATAGCATGTTGCCTGGGGACTGGATCTCAAATATTTTACAGGAGACTGTCAGTCCTTTCAGAAGGAGGATCCCAGCTGTGCTGTTGGAGTGTTCCAGAGTTTCCACTCTGCCACTTGTGCTGTTACTCATAAAGGACCCTATTACAGGGAACGAGCAGTAATGTGACAAAGTTTTCTGATTCAAATTATAGTTATGCAGGAAAATGTAGGAGGTGGGTTGGTAGAGAAAATTTTGTATGTAAGTGACAACTCTGAGGCAATCAATGGCAGCTGGAAATCAGTGGTGAATGTGAGGTTAGAGTTTCTGCACCTTGCACGTTCAGAACTGAAAATAAAAGGCTCTGAGCTGAACATGACTGCTCAAAAGGAAAGCCTTGATACCATTATCATTACGCTACTTAGGTCTGTGAAGAAAAAATAAGAGAATAAGGTAGAATAATGTATAATTTCATGATTTTGTTGTACAGATTTCTTGTATGCCTGTGTATTTGAATACTGGATGCTTCTAAAAAAAACCAGATAATCTAGAAAAGGAGAATAGGCCAGCAACAATGAAGAGAGGTATGGGTCAAGATCTATAGAGGGTATGACTAAACAAGCTGTAGCTATTTATTCCATGCAAGAGGTGGTTAACCTTGGGATGGAATAACAGTGATCTATGAAAATAATGTGGAGAGAGAGCCTATTTCCACTGTATACTTCCACTACAATGTCTAGGTAGTACTGGAAATACAGCACTTACCAGTTAAAGAAAAGAAGGAGAACATTTTCATATGGTTGATAAGAAATCTGTGGAACTCCCTCCTGAAAGGTGTTAAATATGCTGTAATTTTTGTGTATGCTTGTTCTTGAGTTTAAAATAAAATTCCATAATAGAATGGATAAACTCAAAGAATATCATTCAGTAGCATCTGCTACGCTATTTCTGATACAGGCTAGGATGCCATTGGCCTTCTTGGCCGTGTGGGCACACTACTGGCTCAAGTTCAGTTGTCTGTCAACAAGTACTCCTAGACATTCTTCCATGCAGCTTTCCAGTCACTCTGCTCCACGCATGTAGTGATGGATGGGGTTATTGTGACCAAATTGAAGGACCTGGCACTTGGTCTTGTTGAATCTCAGACAATTGGCCTCAGTCTAGTGATCCAGCCTATCCAGATCCCTCTGAAGTACCTTCCTACCCTCAGTTAGAATCAACACCTCCTCCAAGCTTTCTGTCATCTGCCAACGTACTGAGAGTGCTCTGAATTTCCTCATCCAAATAATCAGTAAATGTATTGAAGAGGATTGGCCCTCATACTGACCCCTGAGTAATGCCACTAGTGTCCAAATGGATTTAACTCCATTCACAACCACTCTCTGGCCTTGAGAGACTGATGTTTGGAAATGAGATGCATACATTCATCGAACTTGTTTCTTTCCTGGTCAAATGCCTGCAGCCACTGCTGGAGTTAGCTGCATTAAGTAGAGAAAAATCCTGCTGGCTTAGTGTTCTATCGCTGTAGTCAATTTTCAGAGATGAGGAAGACTAGTTTCTCAAGATAGTGAAGTAAACAAATCAATGTCATGTAATCACTGAAACTATGAAACCTTAAATCTGTGAAATTATGGCTGTTAAGACTGAGTAAATAGATGCAATGAGATCTTACAGTTATTGTCCTGGTAGCTTTCACTGCTGGAATTCCTTAATTGGAATATCCCTGTTGTAGTTCAGATAAGTATGACTAAGACTGTACAAACTAAGTCATCACAGCAGGCATTTCAGGATGTCCTGGGATCTCAGACTTGTGGCCGCCACATCTGTTAAAGTTATTTAAAAATGGCAATTTCAGTGGAGCTTGTGACAGCAGTGCTTCGATGTATTGGTGATTCCTACACTAACAAAAAGAGAGACTTTCTGAAAATAACTAAAAGAATTACCTTATTAATGGCTGACACTGCAGAGCCTTTTGTCTTGCTTCAGTCTTTGTCATTTATTTTTACTTACTTGTGTATACATCTGTTCACTGGGGCAGGAGAATGGGAGTCTAATTGCAGATTCAATTCTGATCAGACAAAGGTTGGCAATCTTAGTGTGAATTCAGGAAGCCTAAAATTGGTTTTCATGTAATAGTCAACAAATATGTGTTAGTTCAATACTGAAAACAGAACTGAATTTATGACATAAGCAGATTTCTTCAATATGTGTGGGTTATTGGCCAAGTTAGTTATGTTTAGTTTCTAAGTACACGCGTGCATGAATATATAGGTATGACTGTATGCATGTTTGCATGTATAAAAAGAAAAAAGGCCTACTCTTTATTCAAAAGAGAAAATATAAACAAAGAACATAATCTTGTTAGTGATGATGTGCTCTGCTGTGTTACTTGCAGTAGCTGATTGATAATTCCCTTTAAAGCCTTTTCTGGTTAAATTCCTGGAGACCTTTCCCTTCCCTTTTCCTTAGCTTCTATTCCTTCACTTCTCAAGGATTCCTCAGTAGGACTGAAAGCAGTAGCTCACTTTCCACTTAGTTTGTTTTTTTATTTATTGTAAGCAATGCATATGAACGTAGCAGTTGCTCAGGCTTTATAGATTCATCTTCTTCCCTTGAAAGATACTGCAGAGCTTTCCTGAGCACATTTGAACTGCACATTCATATGGTGCAACATGACAGGAACGTGACCATACCTCTAGGCTGGCTTTTATGTGCAAGCTGGCACAAAGTGAGATCATGAGAGCATATTTAAACCTGTGTTACTTCAGGTTTAAAAAACTCCAGGGTGGTTCCAGCTGGAATTTGAGAGAGAGAGAGAGCTCTTCCTTGTGGCTTCTGATAGAAAACTAAGTTTTGTATCTATAATTAGAATCACTAACAATGTAAAGCACATACAGCTAGCTTGTATGAAATCCTTTCAAGGGAAGAATAAAAGATGCCACACAAAGTGTCGATGCAAGCGTAAGCAGTACCTATTGTAGGCAGATTTTTTTTCTTTTTTTGGATAGAATACAGTTAATGTTTCTGCAGTGAATGCAGCTGCTTAGAGAAAAGTATAAAAGACAATGACTTTTCATGCTGATATAAAATGCAGAGCATTATGCCAAAAAGGCCATTTTTATTTCTTTACTAATGCTCTCAACTTTCAGTAGCACATTCAAATTTAAAGAAGTGATAGCATTCCCCAAATGTCTGCTGACTACTACAGTTGGCCCCAGACTTTGTGTTGATTATGATTATAGAGATTGAGTTATGTTCTCTGGTGCTTTTTACCCATTTTTAGAATGAGTGCCTCAGAAAATGTCTTCTTTTTTTTTTTTTGAATAGAAACTTAAAGTACTGTTTGAAGTATATGGTATACTTCTTATTGAAGTTGGATAATTTTACAAAAGATGAAGGAGGAAAGTAATGGAGCTTTGTGTCCCCCAACACTAATTAAATTTATCCATGTGAAACACAAACATCCTCACAAGCTACTTAAGACTAATGGACTGGTAGTTTTTTTCTATTTAGTTGGTTTCAGTAACGTGATACATAGGTGATAAAAGTACCTAATGTTTGCTTAGAATAAGCTGAGAAAAATCTTACCTCCAAACACTTCTCCACTTGAGGAAACCTTATCTAAAAAGCTTGTATTTGAGTTAAAGGTTGGAGGAAATTTGTTCAACATCCTTAATTCAAGAATCAACTGTTAAATTTCTAGCACTTTGAATTCAGTGTGTCTGGATATCAGTCTGGTCATGTGAGCTGATCTTACACAGAATGCTTAGATATTTTTTATTGGAAACACCACGGTGGAGTTGCATCAGAGCACCTCCTTAGGCAGGGAGAGGGGCTGGGGAGTTCTTGGGTACAGTTTCATGGCACTGCACACTGCAAGGGGTCACAGCAAAGCCATGCTGAGGGTGTTGGCCTGTATTAGGGAGCCAGGATCATCTCCAGTGAGAGGTCAGACCCAGCCTCCTTTTTATTTCCATGGAAACTACAGCAGATACAAAGATTGCAATAACGCTTTTTGATAGACAGATTCTCAGCTACAAAACACTATTTTTCAATACAGTCACCACCATTAACTGTGCATTTTCACCAGCAATGAATAAGAGCCTGCATGACGCACTTGCAAAAATCTGCCCCAGTTTAAGTGAGCTAGTGTCACTGTTGCTTATGCTGAAATGCACCACCCACTGCTGCATAAATGTTCTACAGGTGTCCATGAGTGTCAGAGGATTCAGTTTTTTCTGCATGGAAGAGTTGAATTCCACATCTTCGCTTCATAGGCACTTCTATGTCAAGTGCTATTTTGTCAGACTACTACCCTGCTACTAGCTACTGTTTGGCAAAAAAGTGTAATGGGATATTGGCAGGAAGGCTCAACCTCTACTGCCATACCACCGACATCTGCCTTTGAAACTGTGAGCTAACACAATAAAATAGGAGGCATTACTTGCAGAGCAGGCCTTGTATATATTTGATGTCAGGCATTGGATTCATTCTTAATAACATTGAGTTTTAAAGACATGTTCTAATAAACTTTTCTGTCAGTATTTTGCAGTATATAGATAACTTTTTGTGTGAAAATCAAACAGTGGATCTGCAAATCAACAAAGCGTGTCTTTACATGAAGAGTAAGAATGAAAACTAAAGGGAGTATGAAATTTAAAAGCTCATTTAAAGAAGCAGAACCACATCATTTAGCAACTTTGCAGGACATCCTGCCATTTCAGAATGTCTATCTGTTCCTCATTTCATGCACTTTATTTTTCCATCTCTGATGGTTGCTTTTACAGATCTATTATTTCAAGCTTAAGGAGCAGGAAGTTTCATGTTTATTAGTCAAGCATTTGCCTATTTCTGCAGAATAATAAAGAAGATTCTCTACTTTCACTGGCTATATTCACCAAATATTCTTCCGTTACATTAGGTAGCGCTTTTGGAGACTAACTTTTCCCACTTTCTAGATATAAGCATTATCTCTAGCCTTTAATTTCCACAGATGAACAGTTTGCTACATATCATTTCAAGGATGCAGTACCTGCACTCCTACGTAGCAATTTGCTATTTGGTTAATCAGGGTCTCTAAAGAGTGAGTCAGCTGACATGCAAAACTATTCCTTTACCAGCAACCAGACACTTTCCATTTTTTTTTCCCTCCTGTCTATTAAGCATACTCTTGCTGAGAGGAGTCAAAGATAAAATTAGCCTCTGTAAATTGAGAATGCAGGCATTCCATTAAACACGCAGAATACAAAGAAATTCTGGTTTTGAAAGTCTTTCAAAAAAAATTGTTGTCGATGATTACCACAGCTGAGAAGCAGCAGCTGTACTGACTTACTGGATGAATTTAAAGAACTATACTAAACTGCTCTCAGCATGTTCTTGAAAAGCCATAAGCACTCAGAGAATGTTGACTTTGTTACATGCTCATAAAATGTTTGGTTATTTCTATTAGATCCATTTGTTGTATCAGACATTGACCTGCTGAATGCAGTAATGACTGAGTTGGTTTTACTTATATTTCAAAGTCAGATAGATATTCTGAAATTATTCTTAGATGTTTGGATTGAAGTGTCTATAGCCATCTTTTTGTTAAATGAAAGAACTGCTGAAATGATAGAGGTAACAATACCAATGAAATGTCTGTATGTCACTGTGTAAACAGATTGCAATTACAACTCTCTGCATCTCTGCTGAAGTTCATGAAGAGTAAGCCTGAACTCTGTTCTGCAGTTCAGGAATGTTAAACTAGTGTTATTGATATATTTAGAAGTAACGATGGTTACTAACGGTTAACATCAAAGATCAGTGTGGGAAACCTGTGAATGGATATCCAGAGCTAGATGAAAAAAAGTACAAAAATGGCAACTTTTAAAATCTGACAGGGCAATTTTATTGAAATTGTCTCTAAATACATTTGTTATCCTAAGTTTTTTTTCTCTTGGTGGCCTAGTCCCCAAAAGGTGAAAAGCTATTGCTGGTGCAGTAGTTTCCTTGTGGTAAACTTTAAACTTCTGGAGCTTTTGAAATCCTTATGAAAAACTTATCGGCTACTGCCTGCAAACATGCAGAGGAACACTCAAACAGAGCCCTAGGCCTTTTTACCATGACCTCTTCTCTCTTTGAACCAAATCCCAAATATTACTGAATGAAATGAAAATTTGTTGGTATATCTGGAATTAGGCACTAATGATTCCAAGTATAAAGTTAAGCATACTAAGACCTGACTGGTTTTTATGCTTGAATTATATTTAAATTTCTCTCTGTATGATAGCTTTTTTTGATTTCGTGTATGTGCTACAGGTATCAATGCCTTTACTTGTTCCATGAATACTCAGAGTGAGGCAGTATCAACCATATTCAAGAGGCCAAATGCTCAAATCTTTTTCTTAGGAATTGCGCAACAAAAATATCTTGCTTTAGACTCAAGGACATAAGCATTTAGCTGCTGAAAGTTTGCAGAATTCAGTTTAAAGAATTTTTCTACTAGAATGTTTATTTTTCATATTTTTATTAACACAATCTTTTGTTTGGGGAGCTAATAGAATAGTTTTGTAAAGTTGTTTTTTACTGACCTCATGTACATTCTGTGCAGGGCAATCATTGATATAATTGCAGCTCAGATAGATGCTTCCATGTTTTCTTTAAACATGTGCTTGTGTATCTTCTCCTCTTTGTGTTCAACCTTTTTACTACTTGTAGGGGTACAGGATATATACACTGGCTAAAGTGAGTGCTATTAGTCACCATTCTCACCTTGGTGAGGCAGCTGATGAGCACTGCTAGCCAATAGTCCACTGTGAACTAAGGAAGAGTCAACCTCATCTTTTTCTTGAAACATGCCAACCTCTTAACTTTTTTCTAACATATACGTCAGTATTTTTACTCACAAATCTTTGCTTTATTTATTAATCTTTAATATTTCACGGTCATAGCTTATGGACTTCCTTACACAATGAAATAATTTTCTCTGCAAAACTGT
>PPHD01004777.1:0-27793 GCA_002909625.1 Bambusicola thoracicus | reverse complement strand
TTTTTTTTTTTTTTTTAATGGAAATTTCCTTGACAAAGGGCAACAAAGCATTCTCTCTCAAAGAAAGAGTGCTGTAGATACCACCACTTTCAGCAAGGATATTTAGATGCAACTCCGCAGAGTTTACTTAGATTAGCCGTACAATGTTCTTAGAAAGGAGTTCTAAACCTTTCATGAAGATTATGTGTTAGCAGTGGAGCAGCTTTAACAAGCTCATTCATTAGCGACGGGTGTCTTTGGGTGCCAGTCCAGCCTTCCTGCAGCAGGTGCTTGTGCCGCAGCCCTGTGTTACACACTGTCTGGCACCTCCAGGCCTGGCAGTCCTGCCATGCAGCAGGGCCTGTCCTGCAGCCTACATGCTTCATAGGCCGCTGTGTGCTGGAAGGACCATCCCATGCCCATCGTGGAGATGTCAGGAACAAAATATCTGACAGAGAACGTGTGGGTAACCTTTCTTCACATTCATAAACTTACTGTGTGAAACAGTGGTCGCACACGTAAGGCAAATGTTGCATGAGATGCTTACTGTGGAGCTGATACAGAAGGAACTCAGGTTAACTGTGAAGAACTGTGAAGGACCAGTGAGAGAAGCATAGTGTAAGACTGATTAAGAAAAGGCGCTGAGGAATTAGAAGGCTACAATTAAGGAGGTCTAACACAGCCATTTTATTTTGTTGCTCAGACCCCAAACTATGAAAGCCTTCTCCTGCTGGAACACCATCCCGCCTCCCAAAGGCTGCCAACTGTGTACAAAAGCAGCTATCGAGAACATTTTGCCAAACTGTGCAAACGAGCCAGAGGGGTCTGAGAGACAGTGGGAATCTCAGAACACAATGAATTAAACATAACTGAAGTGCACACATCAGAAATCAAGAACCAGATATTTGCATCGGCTGTAGGTGTTCATGAAAGACAGCAATATCAGCATTCTTCATTTTATAAGGAAGCATTCTGGGTTGATTCATAATTAAAAAGGAATCTTAATGCATATAGCTACTTAAAAATTATGTAGTTACAATTTAGGCGAGCTATTGTTTTAATTTAATTAAAAGCTAGTGATTTTATTAGTTTGCACACAACAATATGAATCTCTATAAGGAAGAAAACCCCATGAAATTAAATGAAAATTTTGCTTTCTCATCCTACTCCCCTCCAGCAAGCTTAATTCAAATGCTATTACTAAGTTTTTGCTGACATATCATCTACAGACAAGACAGAAAGGATTGAAAAAAATGTTTGGCAAGAAGGATAATTAGCTCCAGTTAAGTAAAAATGCTACCAAGAATTGCACTCCTAAATATTAAAGAGAACATTAACTTAGTAACCAATTTAACAGGAAGTATTTTAGTGATTGCAGCCAGGAACATAATAATTAAGAACAAAACATGCTGTAACAGTATCAGTTCTCACTGGAACTGCTTTAATGGGTACTTTCTGTTTGTTTGTTTCTCTAATGGAGAAATAAATATATTAAATCTTAAATAGCATTTATGTGATATGTAAGTTTCTGGAGGAAAAGAAAAAGTAAATGAAAGCAAACAAACAAACAAACAAAAAAACCTAACTGGAATTTGTCTCTCCATATAAAACATCAATTTTTAATCAGAAGAGCCAACGGCAGTGCCCACGGCCATATCACCTAACATGAACTTCAGAAAATTATTTTGGAAAATAAGACTGACTTTGCAAGTGACAAAGATGCATTAGGTCCCTCTTCAGTTGTTACACATGAACTATACACTGCAGCGCTACTATAGGAAATCTATGAGACAGTCTGCCCGAGCCAAAGACATGACTTGCAACAAGACAAACCAACTGAACAACCACAGCAAAAACCCAAACAAATAAAAACGAAGTTGAGAAGTAAGTATGAGCTAGAAGACAAGCTACCTTGGAAGATGGGGGAGAAATATTAGGGTATCATGCTGACCAAAGCAGCAGAGTTATTCCATCTGGGAAGTCAAGCACTGGCTCCATCTTCTTTACAGCCTTCCCCTCCACATGGCTTACTACAAAAGGCGCGTTGCATTCCAAAAGGTAGTCATGTTATCTTTTTTTTTTTCCTTCTCTTTTTAAATGAAAGACACAGCATTGCTTTCTCTTCCCCTTGCGAATAGCTCTGAGTTGGAATGCAGAATAAATGCCTGAAAGACTACTCTGTGCTGGAGGGTTTAGCAGCAAAGCAGCAGTCTCAATATGAAACAGATGTGTCACAACAAGTTTTGGGTGGAGAAATGTGTTCGCTCATGGTATGAGAATGCTCAGGAGGGACTGCCTCTCACCATGCAGACACTGAAAGAATTAAGAGAGGCAGGAGCAGGCTCAGCAAGTCACCAACAGAAGGACTGATGCTGACTTTAAAGCATCAAGACCACTCAGTCCTCAATACTCTAACAAGGCCCCAGTGATGTATGCACAGCATTAGTTTACGTTAAATACATATTCTTGCATTACCAAGAGCCAGAGAGTTCTCAAAGCTTTTCCATGAGGTTAAGTGGGATAAGGTAAATGATGATTTTGTCAGGAAAATCTGGAGTATCCTAAGGTTTATAATAATCTTCAAGCTGTTGTGCTCTCCCCAAAATCAGAACACTGAAGTTGAATTTAATCCTGGCAGGTGCATATCACTGGCTACACATAATTCAGAATTATTCTCTTATGACATAGATATGCACTTAAAAGCACTTAAAGAATATATGCCTGCCCCAAGCAATCCAAGAATCTAATCTAGACCTAATTAGGAGTAGGCAAGTACTTAGGGAAATTAGTCATTAGTTTGCAAATTCAGACTTCTGTCTCTCAGCTACAAGCTTTCCTTTTATTTAGTTCTCTCTCCCCCTCCCCATCTTTTGTGGTGAAAGAGCACGGGAATAATGCTGTACAGCAGTAGAAATTTGGGAGGTCCTGCATAGCTCATCCCACAGTTAGTTTCAGTGGGTGACATAGAAAGAAGAAAGTGTTCAGGAATAACTATTTCTAAAGTCAAGCAGAAGCAAGCTAAAAACTCAAGGGAAGCAGAATAGCAGGAAGTCACTCAAAACCAAAAAAGCTGGAAATCCAGGGTGTAGAAAGATGTTAGGAAAGAGGGAGCAGGGAGAAAGAAAACTTTTCTCCTCCCCCCATCCAGCAGTTTTGAATTTCAAAATAATATCCAAATGAACTCCCTTCCAGACTGTGTAATAAGCTCACTGAGCCACCTGCAACAGGCAATCTGTCCTTCCAAAACCTCTTTGCACATATTTCAGGCCCCAAAACATAGAGAACAGACAATTAGCGAATGAGAACCTCAGTCTGAGGGCAAGCACTTTAAAAAATCCAGTTGCCATACAATGTAAATATACAACTACAGTAACACAAATAAAGATGCTGAGTGCAAACCACTGCTCTGCGGTGTTGGAGGCTAAACTTGAATTTCTAGTCTCTGATGTGCCTATCGACTCAGCATCACCATATCAGCTGACCCTTTTTTTTTTTTTAGCAGAAGGTGAAAGCTCTGAAATGCTGGAGGGTGCTGGAAATGTTTGTGGAGAGACTTCTGTTTTCCCATGAGGTCCCGAGCCCATTCATAAGGCCCCCACGTGCTGTGGCAATGAAGGCTGCAGCGAACACTTGAGCAATGCTTTGCTGCTGGCTGGGATCCCTCGGCTGACTCAGTGTGCAGCGGATCTGTAAGAGTAGGACAGCCCATGTGGTGACAGTCAGAGCTTAAGAAAAGCCAGGTGCAGTTGTGCAGGGTAATTGGTAGGCAAGAGCTAAGTAAACAGAGCTTGCCAGGAGGAGAAACTCAAGCGTCTGCGACATTCCTTACCCATTACTACAACAAGAACCTGAGAGCAGCCTGGCATGATCAGTGCTGGGTGTGGGCCACGACAGCATCTCTGTGAGCACAGTGGACAGAGGAAATGTTACGGGTCTTGCAATAGCAGTGCCAAGCTCAGTTCCAGGCGCTCACAGCACAGCCGCTGCTCTCCTTGTGGGGAGTTTAAGGAGCCAGACAAGAAGCAACTGGCATACCCAGCTGGTGCCCGACACGGAAGGATACATACGCTTTGAATTTAAGTCTGTCTTCAAGCTCACTTCATCCCTTTTTCTGTCAAGCAAGCTATTTATTTGGAAGGATGATCTGGATGGAAAACTGAGACAGACAGGGAAGTGTTTGGCACTGTCATGCATAGGGACGTTTGAGGCATTTGTTACAGGGTGAGCTGGCTCCCTAGCATGTGTACAGGGCAGCCCACTGCTCTCACTCAGAGAAGATTCATCTTTATGAGGATATATTAATACCTTAAAATCTGTAGTTAAAGCACTGCTCCTGGGATATCCGCTCTCCTTCCCCATGCAGTGTGCACAAGGGGAGCAGGGCACAGGGTTCCAGATACTGCCAGATTCCTCACAAGAATCAAATAGAGAAAAGACTGCTCTGATTCACCACTGTCTGGCAAAAAACAGGGAGCAAGGGTGCAGGAAAGCACCAGGACATTCAACTCTCTGCCCAGCATCCTTCAGATATTTATCCATGTTTTGAGTAACTCGGAAGATGCTTATGGATGACTTGGCCTTTCAGATAGATGTATTACGGGTGCCTCGTATGCAGCCAAAGAAGACTGCTTGCTATTATTCCTGTCCGCAGGCAGATGACGATGAAATCATTAGGGAGACCCACTTCTGAGGTCAGCGCTAGGAAATTTATTCATCAAGGATCAATTCAGCTAGGCTTCTTCAGCTCTTAGCTACTGGCTATTTGGGAGGATAACAAACCTGCTAACTAACTTACAAGTGCACGTTGTCAAAATTTCTTATCAACAAGGCTTGAAGTAAAACTAAAGGCTCAAACAACATGAATAATAAATGAAAATGACTTGTACTGGTACACTCAGCAAAACCCAGGGGTGGGAGGAAGTGGAGCTCTGCTTTGATTCAGTCTCCCTTTCTTTCCAATACTGCATTTCTCTTTCTCCTGCTCTGTATTTCAAAACAGGTTACATGGTTTTGCTATGCCAGAGTATAAAACCTCCCTCAGTAGCTGGTGCTTCTGTTCAGAGGAGGGGGTGTGCGCATAAAGGATGGTGCTAATGAAATAGTGCACCAAACCTAGAGAAATACATGCAGTTATAGCACCCAGACACACAGACGTGGACACAGACACACATGCACATACATTCCAAAAAATTCATTCCAAGATGTGCATCTTTGTTGAGTTGAACTGCTTCAGCTGGGAGATTCAGAAGACCAACAGAAGAAACATTAAGAAAAGAAATTAAATGACATGTTGGGGTGTTCATGGCTATCCTGGAAATCACTGTTTTCCAGCTGATTTTAGCCGCTGTGGTAAGCTATAGTGACAACATTTTGCATACAGCTGTAACTCTGAATGGAGAGAGTGCTGGAGCAGACGTAACCACCACCAGAAGTTCGGGACAGTAAACTTGTGCTTAAAACAGCTGCAAAGCACGTGCATGAGGGTTTTGCTAGGGGGACTTGTCTGCCTGTATGACTATCGTGTTCTGAACAAGGGTAAAACATGTAGAGGAACAACAACAAAAAAAAAAGCCTGAGCAAAAGAAAAGCAAAATAGAAAGCTGAAGAACAGGTAGAACAGGATCTGAACAGTTTCACTTCATTATAAAAGAATTCAGCACATAGCTGGAGGATAAATGCAGGCAGCACAAGTCTTGTAAAATGAAAAAGAAAAAAAAAAACCAACAAAAAAACCCCACACAACAAAACCTGTCTAACTTAAGGAATTAACACGTTGACTTTTCACTTTGCCATATGGTACTCAACAATTTCTCAGTCTGACAAATGAGTTTGTGTGGGGTGTTTAGAAAACTGTCAGACTTGCATATTTCCCTCTTTGGCCAGATAAAATTATTATTGCAATGTCAGAGATACTCTGACAAGCTCTAAAATCCCTATATCCTGTCAAAATTTTGCTAATATATCCTGAGGTACAGAGGGAAGGAGGCAGGCAAAGGGTTTGCTCTATAATACTACGTAAGACCGCACAGAACTATTAAATAAATTAAAATCTCACAACGGAAGGCCCAATTCCTTCTGCTATCAATATGGATCAAAGAGCTCCCTTCAAAATACTTTTCCTCAAAGAGACTTGTAATTTTCCCTGCTATACGTTCACCTGAATTGGCAGAAAATCTTGAAGAGGAGGAGGGTTGTGAAGGAATACTCCTAACAGTAAGCTAGACAATACCCTGAGCCATATTTACCTATAAATAACTTAAATTCCAGAAGCTTCAGAGAGGCAAGAGAAAGCTCCTCAGCTTTAGCAATAGAGACTCCATTGCTGCTCCATAATCTTAATGAACATCCAATGAAAGTTAGGGTGGTTTCAACAAAGCTCTGAAATTCTGTGCTGAATCATAAAGTGAATGAAATGCAGTGACGGCCCTGGTCTGTCATTTGGGCATCCTGTGCCCAACACACGTGAAGACTTCCAGCCTACCTAGAGGCACCCCAGTGCCATATAATGTGGCTATTTCAGAGCTTGAAAAGCAACAGAAGCAGAAAAATCTGCATGAGGTCGGTTTTGTGTAGCCTCAGGTTTCCTGCAGTGTTGCTGCCCCTTGCAATGCTCGGGTGTTTGTAGCTCTCATTCCTCAGGGCAAGCCTGTTCATACAATATGAGGGCTCACTGGCATGGAAAACGCCTACATGGCCTTACCCTCTGTCTGCTACAGAGGCTCCAGCCTGACAGGCTGAGATGCTCTTTCCAAGACAACTTAGTGGTTATGATCCCCATGATGATGTCAGAGCAATATCATGGAGCTGCTTTAAGTCACGGTTATCCCACTCCACTCCACTCAGCAACCGCACTGTGACATTTCTAAGCTCCATTTGGAAGACCTTTTGCTAACCCAAGCCTTTTTTAAACAGGAAATGATGAGCTTTCCCCATGCAAGTGCTCATCTGTGGAATTAATCAAAACAACCCCATCTCCGATCAAGTAAAACGTGGGGTTTCATTGCCTGAGCTGGAAAGGCTGGGAGATTGCGTTTCCACATCTACAGTGACCACAACAAGCTGTTTAGAAACAAAGCCCTGCAACAATCTTCGTCTAAAAATGACATTTCCATCTTTCATTCCATGGAAGTGATAAACAAGATTACTCAAGCTCTTAACTGCTCAAGTGGGAGGGCATTCGGAGAAGCTTTTTGTGGTTATTACTTCCCACAGTATTTTCAGGGGTGAAAAAGAGCCCAGGATGAAAACAAGGAACTTCCAAGGGAAGCGGCATCAGAAATGAGAAGTCGGGATACTGTCAGAAAAGAACCACCAAATACAAATGTCTTCCAAAATAGAAGCGTCTACAAAACCACTGCAGTCAAATTATTCAAGTCAAAATTATGCATCTCTATTCAAACACCGGTGCCAGCCATTATTAGGTAAGAAATCTGAAAACTGCATTTTAAAGCACCTTCTGTTTTTCTCATCCTCCTCTCTCCTACTCTCCAACCAAGTGAACAAACCATGAAATTATCTAGCTCCAAATGAACCCATCCATGCAATTGCCTCACATTCCCCTGTTAAGTTTTATTGCCTGGTAAAAGTAAAAATTAAAAGCTTTCCTTAGAAACTGCGAAACTTACCGAAAACATATCTTACAGCTTCAGACAAAATAGTATTGTTCAAATGTACCTGAGAGAGGTTCCACCATCGATAAAGACTTCCACAATGGTGGAAAGAGAATAAATCAAATCTCAAAGTTACTCTGTGAGCACAAGTGTTCCAAACTTAATTAAAAAGAAAACCACGAGGATCTGCTTCACCTGCATTAAGGCTCCTTTTCCTTCTACCTGTTGTACACAGCACAAACCAAACACCTGAAGATTATATGAGATCATAAGTTTACAAATGAAGAACATAAAAACAATGCAAAAAGAAACTTGCCAGGGTGAAAAAGAGACCTACAGAGCACAGAAGTGTGTGGCATACAATATTTTTCAGCCCTTTGTTCTTCCAGATAAAGATACAGTGCCAAGTAAGACACAACCAGATACCTGAATGAGAAGACAGAGCGCTACCAATGCCATGAGAAAGAATGACTACCTTCAGTAGTTTGACACTTACCACTGAGGAGGACACGAACACCCTGTGCCGCAGAGCAGGTAGTGCTGCAGAGGGAAAGCCACAAGCTGACTCGGGAGAAGGGTGAGGAAATGCGGGGTGCAGGCAGAGGTTTTGTGATATCGTGGGGTGCTCAGATTTCCCACCAGATTGCAGCCTTTCCTTGCATTGCACAGCTGTCCCACCCACATACTGCACAACCTCTCTGATCAGAGGGTAGTTCCTTACTCCACCGTCTTTCCACTCCATAACACTCTGCCACAAACTCTGTTCAACCGTGGATTTATAGAAACAGGATGTGTTGCTCCACCAGAAAAAGAAAACAAGTCAAAAAAAGCCACAGAGTAAGAATATGTCTAATGTCATTTTAATGTAATACAGGAGCAGTCTTTATCAGGAGACATACTTGCTTCACTCTCTCCTTTTTAAAAAAAATCTGGTTTGTCCCCAAGCAAAACTAGCCCTCTAAGAGATGCTGGCACTGTGCTACAGCCTTTGCTACTTGACAAGTGTCTGGGAAACAAGTTTTCAGTAGCTACACAAGCTCTCAACAAAAATACAGATCAGCCCGCATTCTAGAGCCAATGAATGATTAATGTCATTTGAAATCTAATCATAAAACCATTGACTATTTAAACACGATAATGGAACTGACAAGTAGAACATATGCATTCAGCTAGAGAACTTGGGCGCATCACCTTTCTGCTGAGAAAGGCTTCGTTTTCACACAGACGAGCTAATATCTACAAAGAAGGGGAAAAAAGGAAGGAAAGCAAAACCATTTAAGATGAATGACTGCAAGCTTTTATGCACATAAAGTCATGAAGACTTAATGCTTATTTTAAAAAAGGCTGTTCAATTGACTGTAACGGGATGTAGTTTATTTATGGCATATTTTGCTTCTCCATATGCAGGCAGACTTGTAGCATAATATGTGCAATTATACTGATAAGGTCAGTGTGGTTTGGTGTGCCAGAGGCTGCCATCCACACCTCCTGGGAAACTCTTGTGCCAGAACTGTTTACGGGAGGGCAGGGAGCTCGGATCTTGCTGCTAAAGGACAGAAAGCTCTCAATAAGGATTTACATCTGCCTGCAGGCCTTGAGCTCAAGAGATGACCAAACTGCTCTCGGGCCTACAGTTCTTGCACATTCACACTGGGGTTCTGGCACACCCCAAGGTGAATGTGGCAGCAGCACGCAGTGAGAGCACTTCAAGCAGGAAGAATGCAGCTGGTTGTGTGCTCACTCTTCCAAAGCCAGATGTGGAAACTGGGAGGAATTCTTGACAACTACAAAATATGGAGAATAGACAGGTTTCTGCTGAAGGCCATTGTTCTCAAATTGACACAGAAGTTTCTAAGCCACGCAACAAGTGAAAGCAGCAGCTAAAATTCCAAGTCACAATACAGTATGATATCTGGCTTCCATATATCTGGGTGTTATTATTGCTGTGGAGATAATTGGAGCAATTGGAGCAATTGGCATTAAAAGGTGGGCAGTGTGCTTCATGCTACTGTGGGGAGCTTCCCTGCCCGGAGGGGTTCTCCATCCCAGAAACCAGAGAAAGTTAAACCAACCCAAACATGCCCAGGGTCCTGTGCAGCCTCCCACATCTTACATCTCTTAGTCATCTATTTTATCATTTAAGTGGTAACATGTTCAGCACAACTCAGGAAAGCTGAGTTGCTTTTTAATGACAAAAAAAAAAAGATCATCCCATTTTTGGTGGTAAGGCATTCTACAGTGCTCAGTATTAAGCATTACGGGTACTTAACATGACTTGGAGTGTACTTCTTTTAGCATTAGTGATTAAAAACATTATGTTACACAAGCCCACCGCCAAAAAAAGCTGGGGATTGATAAGTCTTGTCCCAGGGCACTCAGTGCTAGTGAAGACTCTTTACCTGGGCCATTTGGCCTGTAGAACCCTGTAGGGCCTCTAGAACTCCAGGCCTCCCTGCAGACTTCTTACAGCTCTCACACATAGCCCTGGCACTGCCACTGTGAGCCATTACCTCTACGGTCTCGTTGAGGCAACCTGTATACATAGGAGATGTGTTTGTCCTGCTAAAGACAATAAATGAGTGTCCTTGTCTGGAACATCGAAACATTGCTTCTCTGAAAGGAACGAGGAACACGTGGCTGGTCCCTAACAATGTGTTATCCAGCAGGATGTGTGGTTGGAAAGAAAAGCATATAAAGATAGAAAAGAAACAGAAGGGGGTGAGTGCAGAATGAGAACAAGAGACACTTCAACAGTACAATGACAAGGAGCATATGAGCATCAGCTAAAAAAAAATAACAAAAATGATGTGCGTATGGGAATGAAAAGAAAGATACTTTATGTCAGAAAGGACAAATTTAACTTGCTTAATTAAACTAATGCCTAAGCTTTGCCTTCTTCTCTTCCCAATTAGTCCTGCAATGCTGTATCTGCATTAGTTGCGAGTGGAACAAAATCTACTTAAGAGTATTGTTTGCTTACTTGCATATTCCCAGCTTCTATGAAAACAGAAGGGATCTAGTTAAGAAATTCAAGGGAAGGGAACAGCATGGCAGACATGTGGCTTGGCACTCTCCAAAATTTGCTCGAGCTTTCTGGCAGCTCCCCAATATGTTTTATAGGAAACGGTCCTTCCAAAGAGCTAGCTGGCACCTACAAATCTTGTAGACATCACTCCAACTAAATGAGGCTCGTTTCTCATGCAGGGGAAGGATTTCCCCTTCTTCCATTGCACACCACACACGCTGACAGAAGGGCAGAAGACAAAATCCTTTTTGCATATTTTCCACCCCTAAGCTTCCACAGAGTGACTGCTCCACAGATTAGATACCTTAGCAAACAATCTTCTGGTTGCACCGTATGTTGGCAAGGATAGCTCTAACCTAGATAAAGCAATTTGTACCTCTCCAGCATAGCTTAATTTCTAATTTAATACCCTGACGTGATATAGTGTGGATTGCAGGCATACATTTTTTTTAAGTGAAATGTTTACTCTCGAGTAACTCAGATCTCTGGACAGCTACATTTTTTTCTCATCTTCCATAAAATCACATTTTGATGGAAAAAGAACGCTTTGAAAAAGGTTGTTTATCTGTGTGAGAATACCGTAACATATAATGCTACAATGTTTTGGTATTATATTCTCATAAAAAACATCTTTCTGAACTCTCACTTAGGACAATGGACTCCTCTAATTCCACAGAGGTGAATCAGGAAGATCAATAGGGTTTTTGCTGCTTACTTTAATGAATGCCCATAAATAATGAAGGCAGCTTATCTGTATATACTCCTGAGGGACTGTCATCCATCAAGCCAATAATATCTGGTCAAGCAACTTCCAGACATTAAATTAGATTCTCTTCACAGAGGATTCATCAGCTTTTGTTTCTTCTCCCCTGTAAGAAACACAGTCCCTCCCTTACTGATCAGCAAAGGAGTTGACAGGAAAATATTCTCCCAACTGTTCAGTATTCTTGTTAGGAGTACAGCAGAGAGGGAAATAATGCTTTTGCACAGGCGAAAACCACCTGGAAATCCCCTGGTAGCACTAAGATGCGAGGCAGCTATGAAAAATAGACAAGATTGATACCAAGAGTGTACAGTTAGCGAGTTTTAGGGAAAAAGCCCCTCATTCCCCAAAGGCACTAATAAGAGACTGAAATGGAATAAGTAATGCATTGAGATGCTACATAAAATCATAATATTTTCGATAAGCGAAAAGGTGCCCTCCCTCAAGAGGTGCCCTAATATCAACGTTGTACATTTCATTTAATAATGCTAAGTATGCTAAATGAAGGTACTGTTTAAATACATATTTTGCTACGACAAAATTTGTTTACCAGCATTAGACAAAATGTTGTAGCTTTTGTTTTGTTTTGGTTTGGTTTTTAACACTTTCACTTCCCCACGTCTTCATTCTTCAAAATGCCCTATTAATAAAAACAAAAACAAAACACAGTCTCCCAGCCTCCCTCTGCTACAGCTGATTTCTCAATCTTGCAAGTTGTTTGGTGAAGAAACAATTTATGGCTTCCGTTCCCAATTACCCACTTAAGAGTTCCAAGCTTAATTTCAGAGCAATCTTCTTTTCAATCAAAAGGCAGCTGCGCAGAGGGCTGCTCATACTACAAGAGACTGGCAGGTATTATGGCATGTTTCTTTAAAAACAAACAAAAAAAAAAGAATTAAAAATATTGATTTTTTTTATTGGTGTTTATGAAGTCAAATGGCAGCACTTATGCTGTAACAACACAGAATAGATAGAACATTGTTTTCCAATGCTGAGTCTAAATCAGTAACGGTGGTGAACACTAAATGCATAAATATTTTATTTCCAAACACTTCCACAGGCTGCGGTTTACAGCTCATTCTAAGGCAGAAAGTTGCACATTTGTAGCTGACCCATGATTGAACCATAATATGCTAATTCTTATATACATTCAATCATACGCCAGCTTGCAGAAATACTTATGATAACATTTCATAACCACAAAGAAATGTACTGTTCCACTTTAATTGTACATCTACGATCACAAGGCTGACTTGAAATTTGCCATTATGCATTTCTCCTTCAACAACCGCGAGATAATCTCTCCTTACTTTTCCCATCAGGCACTGCGATAGGTTGCTATCAGCCCTTGGAAGACAAACTGTGATGCAGAACTAGGATACCTGAGAGTAAGTTTAGGCCACTGAATCACAGTACGCTACTTTACAGCGTTTTCTGTTTCCCAGCAAAATAATAACAATTATAAAAAGTGTTAACTTTCACTGTATGCATTCAGTTTGATCTGCACACTAATTTGGATCACTGTTTCAAATCCAAAGCCACCTTGAAAAAGAGAAAAAGGATTGTACATCCTTGCTCACACTAGGAGTATTTGTGCCTTCCCTTCCCCTCCTACAAAATTAGGGTGGTACTACAGATTATGAAACCATGCAATGACCCACTGGATGCACATGGCAGCACACCCACACAGCTGCCATACTGCCCAGGCTGCTCACCTGTCTGCTCCCATGGTTGCAAATCCCCATCTTTAGGAGCAAAGGATTGTGGGATTGGAGTGCTTCCCTTCACCTTGGAAACCCTCCTCTCTACTTGAGGAACTGTGGTTTTAAGAAATGGTAAATCGTCCCCAACGTTCCCAAAACAGGAACCAAAGTAATGCTAATTCAGGGTAGTTTCTCTCCAGCAAGGTGGCTCTCTTATTACTCAGTGCTCAGTCCTATAAACATTGACTCAAGTCCTACCCCTCCTCCCTCTCACATGTTGCAACAGCTTCATTACCAAAATGTGAAATAGATGCCCACCTTTCCTGTACAGAAGAATATGTTCAAAGGTGCCCTTCCCATTTTGAGCATTTTCAAGTACTCCTTTTGGTGATGAACTTTTGACAGTGACTTCTACTGAATAAATGTTAGCAATTTTGTGGAATTTATGAAACTGTACAAATACTGGCGCAAAGGTAAGCATTGCTCATAATGTTTTACACATGAAGTTTTTTCCTACCCAAAAAAGTTATGCATGCTGTTCGGTCTCTAGTGTGGAGGGGGCAGGGAAGAAGAAAGAACCTCATTTCTTGGAGTAAGATTTAAACCCAGAATGCAATTACAATACATAGGGAAGCTGTTAATTCATCCAAACATTTGTCCCTGTTCTGAGGCTGATTTCCAAAGTATAATTTCATAATAGGTTATTCTGGAAAAAATTGCTAAGTCTCAAAAGCCAGCTGCAGGTTTCTGATGCTAGCCTGCTCAGCTAACAAGCGAGCATTCCCTTTCAATTAGTTCTCTAATTTTCCCAAGCAGTTAACAGATATAGACATCTTCATATTACCTGAGACGCCTTTCAAATTATTCCTGGGTATTTATGCTATTAAACTTCCCGTGAGCCAACCGTCTGACACGGTTTTAACCACTTGTTACCCTTTCATCTGGTTTAACTATCACCAGATTAAATAATAATAATAAAAAGACGTGCCCAACCTACCGCTTTAATCCATGCAGTTTTGAAGTGTGATGGATGATCATCAACACCAGGCTGGTATCTTTATATCAAAAATGATGTGAGGCCATATTAATATCCATCGCAGAGCTGACTGTTGAGGAGGGCACGGTGAGCCGGCTGGCAGGCAGTGCCGGCCCCAGCAGCCCTCACAGACACCGCAAAGGGAAAGGGATGGAGGCACAAGGAAAACAAATACAGCAAACTCAACGATTCCGAATTCCAGGGGGAGGGTTGGGCCAACTAAAGAGGAAAACGAGGAGGGGTGCTGAAGGGAGGTGGTGGGGATGCAGGAAGGAGAGGAGCTGGTGAGATGCTAGGAAGGGCCGAGCAGCCAGGGGAAGCCCAGTGTGCCTTGCGCTGCCTGTGTTGTTCTTCCACCTATGGCTGGCCCCAAGAACATTAATTTGGTGCTGTAGTAGGGTTGCATCTGCTTTGTAAAGGCTGTTCTGCCGCAGTCTTGAGATTCCTTTCAGCTTTCTTGCAGTGGACAGACTGTTTACTCCAACACTGTATCATACCTAGCAAGTTTGAAACAAACCCAGCTGTCCCTGAAGGACTAGGTGATTTACGTGGATTAGCAACTTTGGAAACATATTTTAAAAGGAGGCAGGATCCCACAGATGCCTCAAAGTACTCTTGCCTCTCAACTGTGCTCCATTTTTAGCTATGAAGCAAGTGCTCAAAATTGCAGTTACCCATAGGAAGCTTAACCCACACACTGCCTGCTGAGAGACAAAAAATGGGTGAAAAAAAATCAGCATCCCAAGAGCAAAAACAGCAGGCTGTGCCAGATGGATTTATCATCCATAGTTGCAATGCCACAGCACAAACTAACCATGCAGGAAGGTACTTACTCTGTAGTTTCAAGAAGTCAGGTTTCAATTTTGAAGAAAGCATTTTCATCATCACTTCCTCCCTATCTAAGGCATGCTGTATGCAGTGTACTACCAACATTACGCTTAGCCAAGATCCTTTAGTAAAGTCCCTGGTTTGTGCCTCCGCTTTTCAGGCCTGTGCTGCTGCAAGGGAAGCTGCAGGTTTGAAGAGGTCTGAAACCAGAGTGCAGCACTTGGAGCAGGAACTTATTACACAACTTTATCAACTCTCATCTTCTAGGAATGGCTGCATAATATATTGCAGTTTAGGTCTTACTACTGGCAAACTAATGTGCCTCGACCTGAAAAAAGTCTCCCTCTTGTTTGTACAGCATGATGACTTTGTTATGCCAATTAAAATGATCCAGTTCTGTCAAGAACCTCTAAGTGCTCCTAAGCACACTAAACCTGTGTTTTTGGTACAATTTCTGGAACGCCATGGGCTAAGGTATTGACTGCTAACAGATGCAACACTGAAAATATATCTCCTGCTAGTCATAACGGAGCTATAGAAACACAACGTCCTAAAAGAAAAC
The DNA here is from genome assembly GCA_002909625.1 of Bambusicola thoracicus. Taxonomy (NCBI): domain Eukaryota; kingdom Metazoa; phylum Chordata; class Aves; order Galliformes; family Phasianidae; genus Bambusicola; species Bambusicola thoracicus. Next base: position 12,287 of record PPHD01004777.1, on the reverse strand, counting down.
TTATGATGTTTAATGTATTGGGACTATCTGTTAGGATTCGAAGATTCAGTGGGGTTTTAAGGTTCTCCTTGAGTAACCACCTTCTCAGCTGGGAATAAAGAGACCTCTCAAAATGAAGATAACCTCTCTCACTCGGTTGTAACAAAAGACACATGATGTGAAATTCCAAGCACCCCCAGAAACAAAACCAAAGCCTAGAACAAAGAGTAGACACTTCTCTTCTGAGGCCAAGAGATTTTCTTGGGCTTCACATTATTTCAAGGAGAGTTTTATCCTTCTTCCCTTTGTTTGCTTCTCTGACTTTCATTTTCCCTTTTTCCTCCTGCACCATAATTCACTCTTTTATATCAGCCCACAGGGTTGGCATCTTCTCTGCTCTATCCTGCTCTTCTCACTGGAGGAAACCACCAAACAGCTGCCTCTGGGTAAAGATGAAAAGTAGCCCTAGCTTATTCTCCAACTGTACCCATTATCTCTTCCTGGGCATGGAAATCCATCAATCATCTCATGAAAATGTGGTTTTACTTTCATAGTGTACAATGGCTTCAGGGTTTGGAGTATTATCCCTCAAAGGAGTTTCTGCAGCAATATTTTCAACAAGGCTTGTTGCCACTTTTTAAACCATGTTTTCTTGACCATAAGCTTTCCCACCTTTTGCTGTGTAAGTAAATTCTTAAACACAAAGATAAATAGACACTGTGGATACAAGAGTTGGTATAACGGCAGTGCAGGAGATATTATCCTCAGATGAATACTTTGATGAAACCAAATTGGTGCACCCATTACAAGGACACGTTTTGAATTACAAATTAAAATGGACAGCAAACGATTGATTTCTTGATATACAGAGATGATATGAACAAGGTGATCTGCAGCTTCACAAGTCACTACTTTTCTGTAATTTTATATAATCTCCTCTGCTCTTACTTTCCCAAATCAAACAAACAAAACAACAAGGACAGCTGAATTGAATTAGCAAGCATCCAAAAATATCCAGTCCATGTTTCTTATACACACACAAGAATGCTGCTGGTTTGCCAAAAAAGAAGCAATATTTTTAATACTGCTACCCTCAAAGAAGCTGTCTCTTGGCGGTCTGAATTACAAACTACTGTCTTTGGCAGATAAAGCAGAGGATATGTGACAGTGTATAAAACTAGCAACACAGGAAGCAGTCAGCAGCCATCTCTATGCTGCCCCACACATCATGAAGTCCTAAAGTTTTTCCCAATTTTTACTCAAGCCAATGGCCTGTAAAGTCCACAGGATTTTGCCAGAGTAAAATCTCAGCACTCAGACTGGTGGATTTTTTGTTGTTGTTCATTTGTTTTATTTAAAAATTCACCTCTTATTAGCCAGTTGGGAGTCCCTGCAAGATATTTTTACTTTCCAAATGACTGAGCTGATTTTTTTCCATGTTATTACTGGTAGAGAAAACAGCAGAAAAAAAAAATTGTTATTAATAGCAAAAGTGACTTGGGTGGTGGGAGCAATCCTATTTAGCTAGAAACTTGGAAGTGATATACTGTTTACATACTTTTCTCAGCATCCACTATAAGTTTAACTGCAACATAGATTTTCTCCATTCTCCATTCTCCATTGAGCCGTTTTCAAGCTGAGAAATGCAAAGGAAACAAAAAATCTGGATGCACTAGAGTCGTGTTAGAATCCACATGCTAACATCAGAAAAAACGTTTTTGTATGGTGTTGGAGGTCCAGTGAAGACATATTTGAAGTGCTGGGCCTAGCCACTTCATTATAACAAACGTGTAGCTGAGTTTCAGGAACCTTAGCCATTGTGAACTACTGTTCTGTGAGATGGAGCAGCATATGTTTAGGCCATATACAGCGCAAAAAAAAAACCAAACCTATAAAAAGATTTCAGAGGGCATCATACATCACTTAGAGGTGGTTTGAAGTGAAGGAAGTCCATGCATGAGGAAGTAAGAACTTTGGCCATGACCACAGGACATCCTCCTCACAGGAGGAGATGAAAATAGAACCACCTCAACAAGTAGCTGCAATGTGATACATCTGTAGATACCTCCTTGCAGATAAAACACACAACACACACAAACAAAAATGAATTAAGTTAGAGCCTTTGTTGTTTCTCTACTATGATTATCTGTTTTTAAATGTCTGGGCAGTGTTTGGAAACTATGGGTGAAAGGTAACTTGGTAGAGTGACAAACAGATTTGGACTTTGAGGTTGGGCAGGGCGGGGCATTAAATTAAACTCAAGTACTATCTTCCAACCATATAAATTTAGTTAGGTTTTGTGAGGGAAGAAAACAACTACATTAGCCTAGACTGAATTAAACAAGCTTTTACTGTCTCTCTCATGTCTAATCATTGCATCTTTCTTCTTCAAATAATCATAGAATGGTTTGGATTGGAAAGAATGTTAAAGACCATCTAGTTACAATACCCCTGCCATTGGCAGGGCTGCCACCCACCAGCTCAGGCTACCCAGGATCCCATCCAAGCCGGCCTTGAGTGCCTCCAGGGATGGGGCACCCACAGCTTCTCTGGGCAGCTGTGCCAGGGCCTGACCACCCTCTGAGTGAAAAATTTCCTCCAAATTTAACCTAAATCTCCTCTCTTTTCATTTAAAACTATTCTCCCTTGTGCTATCACTATCAGACCACGTAAAAAGTCAGTCTCCCTCCTGTTTATAAGCTCCTTTAAGTACTGGAAGGCCGCAATGAGGTCTCCCTGGAGCCTTCACTTCCCCAGACTGAACAAGTCCAGCTCCCTCAGCCTTTCTTCGCGTCCTGTTTTGTTTCATTGCCTGCCCAAACACACAGTTAAAAACCAGACGGAAGCCATAAAAAGTGAGTGAGGTACCTCAGTGGGAAAGGTAAAACAATGGCCAGTGCTTCCCCTCTGACAAATTAGCCAGGCTTATAGTTTTGAAATACTCCTCAAGCCAATCCTGCTGGCAGGGTTGTTTGCCAAACCTGGGGAAAGGAGATCAAAGGAGACAGTGCTTTAGGAGTGGGGAGCTGCAATCAGCTCAGAAGGGCTGCTCTGGGCCTAGAAAGACCTGCTGCGTGCTGGGAGCAGAAGGACAGGAAAAGGGCACCAACTGTTGTCTGATAAAAAGGCCACAAACAAACCAGAACTGTCAGAAATAAGGGGAGAGGATCACAAGTGAAGCTGTGTGCCCAAATCTCCTTTTGCTGTTTAAGTCCAAAAAATAAGTTTTTGCATGCTTAGGCCAGTGAATTAGGGGCAGGCTTGGGGAGAACTCCCATCAACCAGCTCAAATGAGACTCAAAGGGAAAATGTACAGGTGCTGACCTCATCAGACCTGCTGGACCACTCAGCTGGCTGACACCACACCAAGTCCATTTTTTAGAGATCTTGACTTGAACCATTTCACCCTGGCAGACAGAGGGACCAAAACTTCACACCTTAACCAACCAGAGCTTGGATGGGATGTGGATGATTCAGGAAACAGATTCTTTTCAAAAGGGACACATCTAGGCTTTGTTCTGTTACTGTGTCTTCTGTATCAAATCAAGTGGCAAGCAGGTTGAGGGAGAGAGTGCTAATGGCGTTACACCGAAGGAAGGATGATTTAGGTTAGATATTTGGAGAAAATTCTTTACTCAGAGTGTGGTGAGGCCCTGGAACAGCTGCCCACAGAAGCTGTGGGTGCCCCATCCCTGGAGGTGATCCACACCAGGCTGGATGGGGCCTTGGGCAGCCTGAGCTGGTGGGTGGCAGCCTGCCCATGGTAGGGGTTAGAACTGGGTGGGCTTTAAGGATCCTTTCAACCCAAGTCAATCTATGATTCTATGAAATAAATCTGCCTGCAGTGATGAGTCAGAGCCCTTAAATAAAATATTATAGACCTATAGCTTTGGAAAAGTGCATTTCAGTGCTAAATGAATAAAAGATATTAGCTTCATATACATATATCACTAGTTGATGTGTAATTAATTATAATCAAACACATGTAATGTAGCTCTGGAAAGCTTCCATAATGAAACAAAATTGAAAAGGCTACGATTATTTAGTTAAGAAAGAAAATGAATAAAATCAATTCGCAAACAGCATAGATCGAGAAAATCAACTTGTCTTGTAAAAATATGCAAACTAATTAAAAAAAATGAAAAGAAAACAGTGCTAAATAGACTCTCTGTCATCAAGGCCAGCAAAGCAACACAACAGAGACAGAGACGGGACATTTAGTGACTAGAAGAAATTCCTATCCTGTAATAGCAGGAATTAAACCAAAAGTACCAGCCTGCAAGGACTGAAACTCACACATCACTGAGACTTTGGACACACACTTCCTTCAAGCTGGAGCTGGAGCTGTGCCATATCACCACTTCGCAGGATGTTTGGTACCCTCAGCCAATGCAGCCAGAGGTGAGGAGCACTCAGAAGCCTCCCAGTCATTTTTCCACAAGGTTACTTCTTTGTCTGTCAAACAAATGATCTTCTGCAATTCTCCTTAAGCACTGTGGTTGATGAGAGGTCAGCTCAAATAATACCAGGTGGCAGTAGGGCTGGCACTGAAGGGATGAGGAGGGCTCAGGCACCCTGCTCTGCCAGCTCTGCCTCCCTACACTGATGGCCTCCAGCACCAAAGCTGCTTATAGCTTCGGCCTCAGGAGCACAACATTACTTACTGCATAACACAGAATATCATGTTCCTTCATATAAGAGAAATACAGTGCTCCTTGAGACTAAACATAGGCAGACAACTGCAGTGATAGAGAGTATGATACTCCTTTGTACGCATATTCCTTTGCATGCACATGGAGTACGATACTCCTTTGTATGCATTACAAATATATAAATTGCTGCTGTCGTATGTATTTTCCAGTCTTGCTTTCTGTGCAAAACTTGAGAGCATCTGTTGGATCATCTTCATTACATATGTCAGACAACTTTGTTGTTGATGACTCTCAGCCTTCAACACAAATTCACGGAAGGCAGAAGTTATGATCATTTTCACCTTAAATAGGGCATCCCATTCTCTGCTTTATTCTGAATCAATTTCTACAGAGTTCTCCAAACATAGCTGGGAAAATGCTAATGTTAGAGAAAAAATAATTTGTTTACTATATGTATTTGGTAAAGCTTTCTCAGCACTTGCATGCAGTATTTCTAGGGAAAGGAATATAGACAGCCTATTTGCTTTTGCAGTATTTCACCAGATTCAACTTCGGTCTGAACAGTCAAATATTATGGCAGTCTTTCTGTAGCCAAGTTTGCATCCAAGTGGAAAAAAAAAATTAGGAAGGAGAAAGAGAGGACCCCACAGATCAACTTTGCAATGTGAACCTGGAACATGTGCAAAATCGCTTTTGGTTTCCTTTTGTTTGTTTTTAAATAGAAACAGTAGAAGAGATGCGGGTCCTTGCTTAGCTGTGCTATTCATTGCTGAAACTGAAAATGCTGAAGAGCACCTTTCCTAAAATTACATAGCAACAGTGTGGAAATAGCTATCTCAGTGAGCCAACTAACCTCTCTTTATCAGCTGAGAAAAACAGGCACTTGTAGAATGCAATTAATCTTCTCCTAGGTGGAGAGCTAAAACTGCGTGCTAAGGAACAGTCCAGAAGTGCCCCCTTTTTTTTTTTTTTCCATTGACTGTGAAGAAAATCTGAATTTTTCAGTTTCTTCTGCATTTATATTTTCACCAAGAAGCATTTCATTCATGAAGGGAGAAAAAAAAAAAAAAAAAAAAAAAAAGATAAGTAAATTTGTCTGCGATCAAGAAACTGGAAAATTCTTGTAAAAGAATCTAACGCATCAGACCAGCAAGATCGAGGAGACTCAATGTGAAAGAATATAAATAGGTAGCGATGATGACAAGAGTAGCTTGACAGTTTATTGACTGTGAATGGTTTTCCCATCAGGAAGAAAAGAATAAACATCATTTCTGAGTGCCAGATATGAGGCACAGTAATAAAAGTAAGTATACAGCTGGCTGACTCTAGAGTAGACCTTGCAGATAACTGTAGGGTAACATAGTAGTTTTAAACCATACAGTGCCTTTTAAGTAATTTACAGGCTTCTATCCCTGCAATCTATATTCTGCATACAGAAAATTGAATGAATTTTCTCCCGGACAGTGAAAATTGGCATATCCTGATGTCAAATTTTAGCACGCATGCCTGTCACCTGAAAGAACTAAGCTCACAGAGAACAGAACAGGGAACGGAAACATCTGGTAGGATAGCCTCTTTACACACGCACACAAATTATAAAATAAATTCCATTTATTCATAGTCTGGCAGAAAAGGATGAGGACAAAGAACCCTGGCACATCAAACCTAAGATAGTCAGCAGAGTTTATGTTCTTAAAAGCCTGAAGGACTGAAGTAAGAGATGTCATTCTGAGACCACACCTGAAATGCTCTCAGGACATACAATGGCAGTGCAGGTGAATGCCCATCTCCAAGCTATCCAAGTTCAGTTGAATATGGGCAAGTGGGTACGTAGAGTAGAGCAGCAGCAAAGTTTCCCAGGCATGTACTAATGTGAGAATTTAGTTACTCAAACCCTCCATTAAAGGTCATCTGCTCTTCTCTGGTATGAGTGGGATTTGAGCATGGTCCCTCAATTTTTCAAGGCATCACCCAACCTCAGATTGATGTGAGCAGCCCTTGTATATGCTGGCATGGAACTTCTTTATGGACTAACAGGATGGAGGTGCTGTTCGCAGATTCTCTTCTGTTCTAATTCTCTGCTCTGTACCTTACAGCAGCATTTCTACTTCATATGACTGCATGTAAGGAGATGCTGGTGAGATAGAGGGAATGAGAGAGTCTCACACACCAAGAATAACATGAATGCTGTCTTTCATGAGGAATGTGACTTTGGAGAATCCTGAACTTGAGATCTTATCCATAGTTGCCCAGATATTCCATCTGCATAAAGATCTTTAGATGATGGTCACTGCCGTCACTACGTCACTGCCAATTCCAGAGATACTGCTCTCTCTTCAGGGCACTCAGGCATTCATTGCCAATAACTGGAAACATCAAACATCCTGGAAAGTCAATAATTCCCAGAGGCCATCACAGGTTAGTGTATGAGCAAGATTTCCACTGAATTTCCATGAGGTCCCACCTTTCTTTGCATTACTCAAAGATTTACCACCTTTTTTGAAGTGCTACCAAGTGACACGAAATCCATTTAAAGAAGAGCAAAACACACTGATGGTCCATGATGGAGACTAATTCACTTCCACAGTTAGTGTAGTTTAATTTTAACACAAAATTCTCAAGGGATTGAAACCAAATAGAAGGGAAGTTCTCCTTTTACAGCTTGCAGGTACTTTTTGGCAGTTCTAAACAAAGCCATCTTTAACCGGAGCTCGGAGAGCATCCTTAAGTAGGCTCTTTCATTCCTTTTCTGTAACCTGAACAATAGAAACCGCGATAAAAGCAACTTTCAGTCACAATAAATGCATTGTTCCAGTTTAATTAGTGTTTTGCCAATACAATTGGTGTGTGAGAGGTCAGAGGAACAGAAAATTGTATACTGTAGAGATCACGCTGTCAGGTAGCACATTAGAAATATTAAAAATGTTTTCCATGACTGTTCTGCAACATACCCACATTGGACCATCAGAATAGCACGTGCACCAACCAATTCTTTGTAAGCGGGAAGCTGAACCCTGTAATCTCTTTATCATCCTGTCAGTGAATTAATGGTCATTACCATGAACAGATTCTTATTTTATCAAGCAAGTGAAGGCATCAGGGGTGCTTTTCATATGATAATAACGTTTTACACCACAATTAAACAAGTACAAATTTTTCAGCTTTAGCACAGGCTTAGTTGCAACCTTGCAACTTACAAACACCACCTTAAAATCTTATCAGACACTTCTGCAGTATACTGTTCTCTTTATGACCAAATCTCTCTCATTCCCTCTCCTCCAAATACAATACAAAAAGATTAGAGGTGTAAACAACAGGGAAAACTCTCAGCTGAGAAAAAACCTTTCTTACACATTGTAACACTACCATCCTGAGCACAGACATGGAGCTGAACAAAGAGCTTAACATGTGTTTTCATTCAAGATTACCAAAATTCCAACGAATGCTGATTTTCGTTATCAGCACTAAAAAATATTCTAACAAACATCCTCATGTCAACAGTTACATATTTTCAAAACAAAAATCTCCCACTGGGCTTTATTTGTTATCAGCAAGAAGTAGTTTTGCAACATTTTGTTTCCAACTCCCCTTCCACAAACAACAATCACCACCACTGCTAATTTCTTAGATTTTTCAAAATATTTGACTCGTCTAAACAAGCACATAAATCAATTTTCATTCAAGCATGAAGACCTCCAGAGTTAGATTTATTTTTTTTTTATTGTTTTTGTGCATTTGTTTGTTTGTTTGTTTAAGATATCCACGTGCATTTAAACTGAGTGGTAGTGGTGGTTTGGTATGGTTCTCAAATGATGATTCTAATCTTATCACTGAATAAAAAACATAAATCAAGAACTGGACTGCAGCTAAGTATGAGCACATGAACAACAGGAGAGAGACTGTGCATGCAGTGTTGATCTTGGACCGTAGAAGGAATTTTATTCGAAGTTTGATGATCTTCAAAGATGACTCCTGTGTTATCTCAGGACACCTCATGTACAACAAAATAATAATAATAAAAAGAAATAGCTGAATTTTAAGACCTTTTTAAGACACTTCTGCGATACCTTCCAGATAAACGTTGCTGTTTCCTTTTTTAAATTGGAAAAGTCTGGAGAACTGGAGGAAGAGAGAGAGAGCACAGGGAAGAAACAACTTCCCTGAGAGAAGCACTCCAAGCTCATGCTTACTGTACCGTAGTGCTCCCCCAGGACAGAAAACTCATTCACCACATAAATCTATTAAATATGGGAGCTGATGAAAGATGTGAGAGCACTGGAGAAAAATAGCCTGTGACTGCTGCCAACAGTTCCTGTTTGCAATGGTTTTTCCTCCCAGGGTGGGCACACCAAAGAGTTGGTTGCAGATTGTGGGCTACCTGTGATCAATACACACCATCGTCAGTGCCATATCCACTTTGGGCCAAAACCAAACCTATGATCAATGAGGAAAGGCTCTTAGGTTGCGTGCTGTCCTCCAGAGCCATTCCTCTTTACAAAACCACATTTAATTGGTATGAAATAAGGCACTGCCAGATGGTAAGACACAACATTAACATGCTGTATGGTAATCTATGTATAAAAGAAGTTGAAGTCCAGATTTTAAAGTATAATTAATGATTTCTGGGTGCTCAGTTCAACTTGCTCTGAAGAAATGCTGAGTTCAGCTTCCGGAGGAAATTTAAAAAACAAAAGCTGGCTCCCTTAACAACTCTTAAGCTCAACCAGCTTTGGGTTGAGGTACCCAAAGTTTTGTTTTGGGATGGTTGCCATGAGGCCCTCTGCAGAACAACCTTGGAAAATGAATTAAGCCACAATACATCGTGTATTAAAAAACAAAACTTGTAGTCCTCAAAGCAGATTGCTCCACAGTCACTGCTCAGCCAGCCTCTGTGGGTAGGGTAAGCATACATTTACAAAAGTGGATAAAAAAAAAAAAAAAAAAAGAAAAAGGTCTTTCCTGGGGGCCCAGGCTGGGCCATGAGGTAAGCAGCGTATGAACTTGCTCTGAAGCTAGGGTGTGCTGCAACTACCGTGTGTGTGCTCTTCCCTGCAGAAAGCATGAGGTATCAGCCCAGGCAGCAGGTACCTCGGCTTTGGCCTTTGTCCATCCCAGCAGCTTGGGACCTGTGCTTACACCCAAAACACAGACACAGCCCCACAAGCTAACCTTGTGTTGCGGCATCATGCCTTGTCCCAGGTAGGCCCTTCTCCAGGACAAATGACTGGCTGCCCAGATGTGGGTGGCTTATTGTAGCTGATTTGCCATCAAAGACTGTCAGGAACAGCTCATTGCTTAAATAACAGTGAAACATTACAGTAGCTTCAGATTGGTCTGAATAGAGGCCCACACCTCTGCATGTGCCTCCCAAATCTGAGACCATCAGCCACTCATCTGTGAGGTATCAATCAGCATTGAAGGCAACCAGCTGGATGACCCAAGCTGGCAACCACTACAGTTGGACAAATCTAGCCAGACAGCTACCCTCCAGGAGCCATTCAGTTGTACTCAACTGTTCACTTGGGCATGGGGCTGACCTCCACTGAGGGACTACGAGACCCTAGAGAGGTGATAAGTCCTACATAGAAGGGACAGAGACACAGATCTAGTCCTTTTTCATAAAAAGCCAACTAAAAGATTGGCTGAAAAGACCATCTAGATGTCTTTATGAGCCCTTGTTCGAAGTCTAGCCCACTGAATAGAGATTTATGGGAGCGTATGACAGAAGCATACTTGTTTGAGCTCACTGTTGTTCATGGCTCCCCATTCCCAACACCTAATATAAATTGAACGTTGCATGTAGAGGGCCTTATGGGATAGCTACACTGGTTCTCATGCTCATGAGGATACTCCTACCAACAGCAAGAAGTGTGTATGTCACCTCCTCTGTCCTGGCATTGCCTAACTGTCAGATGACAGCAGAAAAAAAGATGCTTCTTCTGTCTTAATATTTATCTGTTTTTAGATGTGTTTATGGCTCAGTCTAAAATACCTGAAAGGAATGTGATTGCGCACTATGCACCCTAGTCCTGCTGAGCAGAACCTAATTTTACAGGTGACACAAAAGCAGCCTCCTTTCCATGCTCACACAAGTTACACACTCAGAATTAAAAACAAACAAACAAACAAATACACAAAACCCACAACAATAGTTCATGTACTTTCTGCTAACCAAAGAATGCAAATCAATTGGTGCTGGCAGACTATATTCTTCCCTCCTCTCTAGAGAGATCTTCCATGCAGAAGATGCTATATGTGCCCAATGAACTCTGTCTTCCACAGCATTCTATTAAATTCTCAATTAAAAAATAGAATAGATAGTAATATTACACTAGCTGTTTCCATGTAGTGGTCAACAATCTTCATAATAGACATAATACTTACAGTGCAACTATCCACCAAAGAGAAACCCGAATTGTCTCAAATTACTGCTTCAGCGTTAAAGTGCGTTAACTGCCAAAGTAGTCAGGAAGTTAATAGATTTGTTTATGGACTAGACAAAGCTTAATTAAATGAGGCAGCTCTGAAGAACAGTAAATCCTCTCTCCTCCTGTCTTTCCCTCCCCCCTTTTTTTTCTTCCCAGAGTATCTTTCTCCTAGTGGCATTCCTCTTCCTAATAATCCCATCACAAATGACAGATATGTTATCAGACATCACTGGGATTTGACACATTCTTAATACCTGTCACGACAGCTCTGAAGTCTGCATGCTACCCCATTGTATTCCACAGCATTTGCAGGAGGTAATGGACACATCAAATCGCAGTCAATGGCTCTGCTTCATTGGACTGCTGAAGGTTTGCTGTGTAGAAGCAGACGTTTAAAAAAAGCTAATCTGTGATTATTCAAAATTACACACTGAATAAGTAAATATAAACCATTAACCACCACAAATAGCTACTGCACTTTCTATGACTATGTTCATTCCAAGATAGATTGGCCATATTGTTGAATGTGTTATTATATATTTATTGATAAGAATGGATTTAATTTTTTTTTAAAATCCATAATAGTAACAGTAAAAAAGAGATTAATAAATCAAAGTCTTTACATTTGGAACGTTTGGACGTTGTGTTGAGGGACATGGTTTAGTGAGAACCATTGGTGATGGGTGAATGATTGGACTGGATTATTATGTGGGTCTTTTCCAACATTTGTGATTCTATGATTCTATGATTTTATTGAAAGGATTAAAGTGATACACCAGTAACATGGGAGTGTATTGCTGCATCATCTGTTTTTCCTTATTTTAGTCGAAAATCCGATGCAAAGATAAGGTGCAAGTCAAAGCTAGAGCCAGAGTTAATGTCAGTGATAAACACTTGAACTCACACAAAAACATTGAGACCATGAAGCGTGTCATTCCAAGTAATGTCAGTGCTATAAAGGCATAGGTGACACATGAGCACTGAGGAATACAAGTTTCAGAAGTGAGCAGAGCCACAGGGAGTGAGGAAGGAGACTCAGCATGGGAGAGCTCCAGGACAGGGGCACAAAAAAAAGACAGAATCTTACCACTGAGCGATAAGGACAGGAAACCCCAACAGGTAGGTGTATGAGAACATTTCTAATGTCAGCTGATTTCTACGGACCTCTCACCACAGATAATTTCATCTTAATTTGTTCAAGCCGCCAAAAGAACTGTGATAAATATGG
>PPHD01004776.1:7151-18458 GCA_002909625.1 Bambusicola thoracicus | reverse complement strand
AAAAAAAAAAAAGAAAGAAGGGAGGCAAAGAGAATACACTGGAGAGGGGAAAAAAAGAAGTAATTGCAGGTGAGAAAAATGATTAAAAAAAGGAGAGTCAGTGGATAAAAAGAGGGAACAAGAAGGGGACAGGGCACTCTAATTTCTTCCACTGCCCCCCTGAGATGCCCAAGTACCTGCTGGCTACTGACTCTTGATACAGCACAAGGAGGCATGGCAGAGCCAGGCATTTGTAAAAGGACTTACAGGCTTCATCTACCAAGTCTCTCAGTGACACCAGATAAGTTTAGAAAATGTGGAGGACCACCAACGAGCCTTACCTTCTGTGGGTGAGTAGGGATCTTAACACTTTGTGTCTTGAGTGGGATGGGCTAATGAAGCACTGGAGAGAAAAAGCAAGAGCTCATAACAGTGTTGCCAAAGTGTAGTGCAAAGATGGGCTCTTGGGATATCATGGTGTCTTCTAGAGCACTCTGTGATGAAGCAGGTGGGAAGACAAGTAAACTTAGCCAAGGTAAGGGAATACTGCAGGTCTTATGAGGGTCCCAGAGGAGCATGGGATTTAAGCAGGCCCTGTAAACCCTGGAACAGATAGGAACAAGGACAAAGCATGTGTGGCATTCTTTGATCTGGGTAAGCAATGTGAGATCCACCTAGCAGTGTTGATGATGCAGGAGAGCTTCCAGGTTGTAAAGAAGTCCTGACAATTTTGCAAGGTCTCAAATAGGGCATCTCAGCTTGTTAATCAGGAGTTGTTAGCTGTATTGGAGCTGATGGAGGTGGTGGAAGAAGGCACACATCACTCTGCTCCAAGCTGAATGACTTGTGTTGTCACATTTACATGAACTGGACATGAGATATTGGTCTGTCATGGTCTTTTCTACACAGATCATGCTCCTCAGCACAGATTCAGTCCCATCAATATGGACTTCACCTGTAACCTATGCTGGCGAGCAACTCTGAGTGCGTACTCCTTGGGTTTCAGTGTTCCTCTTTGACAAGAGGCTGCCATGGCCCTCCTGTGCAGAGGGGAGGGAACACCACTCCCAGAACCCTCAGCCCATAAAATAGTGAGGTCCAACTTGTGGATGCTCAAGGAGGGAAGGTTTAGATTGGATGTCAGGGGGAAGTTCTTCACAGAGAGAGTGGTGAGGTGCTGGCACAGGCTGCTCAGAGGGGCTGTGGATGCTCTGTCCCTGAAGGTGTTCAAGACAAAGCTGGATGGGGCCCTGGGCGACCTAGTCCAGTACCAGATTTGAAGGTTGGTGGCCCTGCCTGTGGCCTGTGGGGGAGTTGGAACTTGATGATCCTTGGGGTCTCTTCCAACTGAGGCCATTCTATGATTCTATGATGCTTCAGAACATGTAGTAAAAATCTGTAGTCAATCTGTTAGTATGTGGGGGCTTTAGGGACAGCATGCCAAAAGGCCTCCAAGGATTCAGCTGAAGAGGGAGGGGAGGTGAAGGACAACACAGGGGGCTGGAGCTGAATGGGCAGGGCTGGAAGGGGGACCTTGCCTTTTTCCCTTCCACTTCCAAACCTCTCTATGGAAGAGAAGCAGAATAGAGGAGAAGCAGTGGGTGAGAAAATACCAAGCATAGTCTCAGTATGGTTATAGGATGCAGCTGTGGCTATGTCAGACTTTTACTCCTGCTGGGTAGGCCAGAGGAATATGTTGGTGGCAGTCTGAGAGGTGGTGTCGACCTTTTCTGGCTACTGCTGTGTTACTCTGGGTCCATGCAAAGGAAGAGGAGGCAGAGAAAGAGCTTCAGAACTATGAGCAGCTGCAGCCAGCATGTGCAGATCCATCTTCTCCTATCTGAAGAGGAAGAGGCAGAGGGTGATGGACTTTTGGCCTTGTGCCGTAGACTTACACTTCTCTTAATCTACTTAAATTTGTTTGACAAATGCTAGGCAATTTGTAAACCTTTCCTGTGCATTGTAAGCTTTCTGACATAGAAATGAAACCAAAAAGAGAGAGGAAGAGAAAGACAAAAAGAAAAAAAAAAGAGAGAAAAAAGGTTAGGGCAATTGGAGAAGAAGATGTGGGAGGTTTTTCAGAATTCAGAAATAACTATGTGCCAGTTTCTAGGAATCAAAACAGAACCATGTTATGTACAGCAAGCTAATGGTAGATTGGAATGCTTTGAAAGAGCTGAAGCTGCCAGCAGAGTAGACTGCCTTGGTAGGGGATTCAAAGCGCTGATCTTATGAGGCCTTGTCTTTAAAGCAGTTTTGCATCATTCAGAGGCAGGAATTGGAAGTGCATCCTTATTTCTAGTGCCCTTCATAGCACTACTCCATGTCCCGGGAGAGCAGATTAGTTCACATGCAATGTTCGCTGTTTCCTAATGGTAGAGGGACAAAGGAAAGGCGAAACCAAAGGGGGATAATATGGGAATATAATGACCACTGTGTATGGAAGATGATCTCAAAGATAACTTTGTTAGGCTTGTGACAGGTTTTGCCCAGTTTGTTGTGATTTTCTAGTTGATATCCGATGGAATTTTTGCCCTTTAAGAGTGCTGGAAGTCTTACCATTCTGTTTGATCCATCGTATCTTCTCCTTTTATAAATACAACGTGATGATTCAAGAGATTTTGCCAGCCTAAGCATGTGCATTTTTTTTCCAGTGTTTAACAGGAGAAAATGCTTCAACAGAAAAAAATAAAAAAAGCATGGGAAAAGGAATACTGAGTGAATATTTAGGAAAAACTGACTGAGTTAGACACTATTCTTTCTGATTCATTCTATTTGAATGCTGAGGCTCTTGCCATGTTTTTTGTAAGACACTTATTTTCAGCACCAACTTCCTGGAAGAAAAAGATGAATGCACTCTGTGCTCAGAAAGCACATACATCATGCTTGAGCCTCAAACTGGCATTGGTGTTATTGGAGGCTTCTTTAATGCAGCTTCTTTTTTTTTTTTTTTTTTTTTTTTTTTTTTCCTTTTTCCTGAGTAATTTGTGAAATTTGCTTACAATTTTTTAAAATGAGATAGTGTCCAATACAGGAAAATCTGCTGGCTCAGCTGCACACCTCTGCCTGCCTGACAAGGATTAGTCATCAGGTTTAGTAGAGATTCTCCCTAGCCAAGACTAGGACAAGGATGCAGTCTACTTTCCTCAGATGCAAATAGCTACAGCTGCTTTGTTTTCTGTTACAATACCATACAGTTGTAGAGAAACTGCAAATCTCAGTGGCTCTCAGCCACTGCTGGTGGGACAGTAGAAGGTCTGCACTGTGAGAAAGAAAAGCTACTGGAAAGATGGACAGGCAGAAGAGTCTTTCTGAAGGTCTTTCTGGAGTTCCTTACAAGGTGCTATTATATGTTGAGCTGCTGACCTAATGGCAATCCACTGCTGAGTCGAAAGCTGAGAATGGGCCCACCTTCCTCCCTTCTCCATCACCTCTGTCATCTTCTCTTCTTCCCTAGCCCTGGGTACATGGTTCCTAGCAGCAAAATCAGAGTTAGATGGGCTCAGCTTCTCCATCAGGTTTGCTGCTTCAGAAAGTACCAGTTTGTGAGGAATTGAACCACAGCCCCCACTGCTGATGGGAAGTCATTGCTCTCCCCACCTGTCACACCAGGCTGATTGAAGACCTTGACATTCTGCAAGAGGAAGATCTCTGCACTGAATAATATTTTATTTGCTAGCGTACCTGTTGTCATTACCTTTCCACATTTCCTTATGGAAATGGGATTGAATAATTCACAGTTCAGGTTACATGTCCCAGGCATTACCAAAGCACATTTATTATTGTATTTTGGGGGATTGTACTTTTCATCCATCTCTTGCATAATGGTACGCTCATAACAGAGCCACAGAGACAGCCGACTCTCCACTCATTTCTTTCTGTTGATTGGAGATACCTCAGTGGGATGCACCATCTATGCTCATGCCTAGCAGAGGGATGTTCTGAATTACACAGTGTCAATGTTCCTACTTGTCCTAGTCCTAAATCTAAGGCAAGCTGTGTTTAGCCTGATGGTACAACATGAGACCACTCACTTAGTTGTGGCCACTCACCGGAATCCTGCTCCCCTGCACCAAGTGATCCTTGAACCCATGCTGTTTTTCTCAAGTTATTCAAATGAGATGCTTGGAATGGATTATGTGAGTTATCTTCTCCCCCACAAAAGTTCTCAGCAATTTAAATTTCATCTGAAGAGGAAGTTATTAAAATGTGAAGATTAGAAGTGACCTAATTCTTACAGGGAAATTTAAACAAAGGTCTGAATCTTTACCCATTCTGCACAGTTAAGATTTAATAAATAATGAGATGCTTATTTACCATGAGGATGTGTGCGCCCTTGGACTGAGAGACAGAACCACATTTGAAATTAAGTCTGTCAACTTCTATAAATGTGGTTTTAATGATGAAATTCAGCGTCTTCTCCAAAAAACTTCTGAAAGAGAGATGTTTGTAAAGATGTTTGTTTAAGGCTCCCTAGACTTACCTTATCCTTTCTCTGAAGTATTTTCTTCTTTGAAATTTATAAATATAATGTACATTATTATTAGGCTGATCTGCATACACGTTGAATAGAGAACATAGTCCAAATACATCTTATTAAAAAAAGCACTAAAAGTGCCATTTCTCATCATCTTTCTTCCCCAGCCTCTCAGACAACTTTATGTGAGAAAACACCACTTACAGACTGTTCTGCCTTTGCAGAGATCTTAGCTTGGATCTTTGGCTTCAAATCAACAAAAAGAAAAACCAAGCAAACAAATAAGCTGTCTGTCTGATTATCTAGGTACCTATCTGGGTTTTATAATCTTGCTGTCCTCATTGTTCCTATCTGACTATGCTCTACATAAAACCATCAGCGACAGCACAGCCTCTACTGAATTCACCTTTTTCAGCGACGGTCTCATTTGGATTTTCATCTTCCCATGTCTTCTTGAGTAATTTTCTTTCCTTTTGTTTTCCTTTTCTATCATATTTTGGAGAGCAAAGGCAGTGTCCAGTTGGGCAGTGTCACACACTGAGATGCCATTTAGAAAATGAGAAAGTCATATTCGCTACTGACATATGCTTAAGACATTTCATTAAGTTAAATGGGTGATTGGAAGTAATATAGTGTAACTATAAACTTTCAGCTATTCCAATACCTTTCTCCTTGTTGCAAACCCGCTGAAACAGTTTAGCTCTTAAATGACTAACTGAGTATTTATAGGATAAACTGACAAACAGTTTGTTTCAGCTTACACAAAACCCCCATTTGTTAAGAAGTGTGTGACCCATCTGAGAGATAAACAAGATAAATTTTATAGAAACCATCTCCATTTGAAAAAAAAAATAAAATTCTCCATTCATTGTTCTGGTAGATCAGAATGATTCATGCTCCTTATGAGCTATCTTCATAGGCATTTAAAGTCAGTCTCCAGCAACACATTTTAAAGTATTTCATAAGGGAGCATGGGAACATTAGGATTCTTCTATTCCTACAGGTATTATCTCTAGCAAGAGAAACTAGTCCCTGTACATGAGATTAAAAGCCTCCTTTTCCTTTAATGAAGGCTGCTGCTATTACCCCTTTACCTCTGAGACAATAATTTTATCTTTGCTTGTTTAGGATGGAGTTATATGATTCTCTTGTGGGCCACTTTCATCACCATCTGGTAATTATTTCAGCCGTGCACTTGCACAGGATGGAGATCTATGTAGCTTGCATTTCTGCTCTCTTGCACACACTGCTGAGCAAAGCACAAACACAAATAACTTTAAAGATCTGATCTGACAGTTCCAATCCAATAAAGAGCACAGTTGCCCACAGGTTAAATGGCACAGCACCTGCTGATGTCTGACTTCCTGAACAGAGCCCTGAACTCAGGGTGAGGGCTTTAGGCTGCTTGTTGAGTTCGTGGGGAGGATTTGGCATCTCAGAACAGGCCCTCAGAACAGGGCATATGTGGCCATCTATTGCCGATACACCATGCATAGTTCATAGAATCATAGAATCCTTAGAGTTGGAAGGATCTGGATCTGGCAGTACATAAGATGCCTGTGATGGCTCATGCAGCTGACCAAGGTGGGTTCTTTTGTTCTGGAATTCTGCAGAACATATGAGGTGCTGTACTTCAGTACTGTGGATAGCTGTGAGGACCCTTACCCCATTGTCTTCCTTATATCCTCCTCTACCAGTGGTGATGAAACAGTTCTGGGAGTGAGGACGAGAACCAAATTCTCCTCCTTCTTGACCCTAAGGTTTGATGCTGTGTTTTCTCCTGCTTGAGAATTCCCCAGTCCTTACTGGCACTGTGATGGCTTCCAGGCAGCTGAGTTGCTAGGATGAGAGAGAGATGTGTTTGAATACCTCCTGCCAGAGTTCAGATGAACATGTCACTCAGTTCTTTGCTCAAACTAAAAAGCTACTACACTAAATTGGGTGGAGGAGAAGGTACTTTGCCCTACTGGCAAAGCCCTCTGTGAGCAGAGGCAGTAGTCTGCTTGCGTTGGCTGTGGTGTAGGCACGAAGTTGCCCAGCTTTCACTGCCAGGACAATCCTGGCATTTCACAGAGATCTGAATCATAGGTCTCAAAGCT
The DNA here is from genome assembly GCA_002909625.1 of Bambusicola thoracicus. Taxonomy (NCBI): domain Eukaryota; kingdom Metazoa; phylum Chordata; class Aves; order Galliformes; family Phasianidae; genus Bambusicola; species Bambusicola thoracicus. The sequence goes on along the minus strand of PPHD01004776.1, from coordinate 11,903 downwards.
TTTGACCAGCAAAGCCCTCTCAGGATTTCAATGGCAGCTGAAAAGGAGCTTAGAAAGTTAGTGTTGGATATGGGCTATGGCTCTGGGAGCCAATAGAACAGCTCAGCACTACTGCTGGGAAAAGCTCTGTCTCACCCTCCCCACACCCCCCACTTCCCATCCTCAGTGCATGCTCCTTTTGCTTACCTTGTGCTGTTTATCAGACTCTCTGAACTGATGCAAGTTATAGCGTGGCAGAAATTTTACCTTGCAAGACTGAGAGAAGCAGTTTGGGGCAGGATCAGGCAGCCTACCAGAAACAGAGAAGAGGGGAATGGGAGTGCTGAGAGCAATGACCCACGTGGGGCTGCTGGCCGACAGCTCAGCTCACAGCTGCAGAAATGGCAGGACTAGTGACTGCAGTTCCATCTCTATCTCCTGGTGTCCATTAAGGCATTTTTGAATCTGGTTCAAGATTCCGAAGAAAACAAGTGTTGAATATAGAACAGAGGTCCAACCCGTGTCATACCCAAAGCATCTTATCTTGAATTATCCTCCCGTCTAGATGTCCTGGAGACCTGGGCTGACTGCGGCCTGGTAGAGTCTTTGTCAGTGTCTGGGCTTGGAGGGTCAAATTCGCATTTGATAGAGATCAGCGTTGTTCTGTGTTGTATGATTAACCTCCCCCATCATAAATGGGCTGCGATGATCTGTGCTAGCTGAGAATCTGCTTTATATTCTTCTCTCAAGTTACATGGAAAAATAACTTTGGTAATAGCATCATAGTTCCTAGAATATAAGAGTGCATCCCACAGCTGGTAACCTCTGCTGGGGAAAGAAATGGAACAGGACAGTGTGCAAGTCAGGACTTAAGAGCCCTGGCAGGACTGAGGGCAGATGGAACAACTTACACGGTATCTGCAGATGCATCACATATGTGGACCAGCACTCAGAAAAAAACAAAGTTGTTAATATCCTATACTGAGAGATACTTTAAGAGCCTCACCATAAGGAGAAGAGCATTATTCCCACAGCAGGAAAAAGTATTCCCCATTCTATTAGTCTCTGCTCTTCTTGCTGAGATGCTGATTAGCCATCTACTTTTGCAGAGGTTAAAATCTGCTCCTTAGACTCTTTCCATTTTAGCTAGGCTTCCCATGAGTTGAGTTTAACAGATACAACTAGGATATTATTCAGATTAATATTTTTAATGAGGTGACAAATAAGTGTAAACAGGTACCTAGTTATTAGCATAGGCATATTTATTTAACTCACCGTATTTTTATCCAAGGAGTTTTTTTACTTTGGAAACCCAGCTGCATTGTCAGGTTGTCAAATCCTCAGTATCAAACAAGATTTCCTGGTTAGTAAGAAGCCTGATGCCATAAAGGTAATTTAGTATTTCAGGTCAGTGTGTCAGGACATAAGAGAATTAATGCTAGTACAAGGCTTCTTCAACAAGCTATTTTAACTGCAAGACTTAATTACTTAAAGAGTTTGCACTTGCAAGCCAGAGTGTAAGTATCAAGGAATCACAGCACAGATGAATTGTCTCATTTGCCTTATGTTCTTGTATGTGTAAGGTTACGGTGATTACAACACAGCAGTATTTTCATTTCCCTCTATGAGCACTTGGCTTCCTGCTTTTCAGCTGATGGTCCAAATACCAATAGAGATCCCTGGGCTTTTCTGGGGGTCACTGGGAGATAAGAGATAAGCATCCACTTGTGTCAGGATTGAAATTTACCATACAGGAGTGCACACTGTGCCTTTTGCATTCATGTCCTTCTCAGGAAAAAGAAAAGGAATAAAAGGGCATAAATCTCTGAATCAGATGCTGAAACTAAGCAGCAGTGAAAATATATCAAAAATAAAATAGTAAGTGTGGGATCATAAAGCAGGTTATTATTGTCACATTTAACTCCTGATGAAAATAGCTTTGTGCTAAGTATGTGACACTTCTTACCAGTTCTGACAGACGATGAATGATGGGTCCTGTGAGAAGATGGGCTTCACAGCACTTACAGTATGTGACAGTCAGGTTGGTAAGAGAGAAATATCTCCAACATGAGATTCTGTCCGGAAAGGAGTCACGGCCACATCTCTGTGGCTTAGAGCACAAGGTTGAGTTGTCAAGTTTCAGAAAAGAAGCAAGTTCCATAGGAAAGTACACTGGAAGTAGCTTACACAAACACTGGCCACAGCTTCAGGGCTAAAATCTTTCAGCGCATTTTCTGAGTACAACAGAAGTGGTTCAGACGTGACTCCAGCTGCACCTGCCTTTTGGGAAGTTACATGTGTGTTCTAGCATGGCTCAGTTTTGTTGCTGGTTACCTGCTCTGGGTTTGGAGTATGCGGTCATTAAATAACGAGGTGATGTCAGAAAGTATGGAAGGAAGGCCACCTAAAAGTGATCTGGGGAAGAAAACAAGGCTGAGTTCACTTTAGAAAGTCATTAGAAGGCTAATGAGGACACAAAACGGATGCAAGGGTGGGAAAAAAAAAGTAGAAGGATGATCGGGAAGAGCAAGCAGTAGAATTAGGACATTCTCCAGACGGATTTTGCAAGGATTAGGCCCTAAGGCCATAGTTAGCTAGACTGGCCTTGGAGGCTAAGCTTTCTCAGTAAGTACTTTTCCCCCCTAGGAAAACCTATCAGTTCTTTTTTTAGGTGACTGAAGTTATTTAAAGTTTTGATATTTGTGTTATGTCACATTTTAATTTACGAATTGTTTACAAACGAGTTGCAATATAAGGTTGGATTAAAACTCAAGTACTGCATTCAGTCAGAGAAATGGGAGAAAAGAGTGTGTTCTATTTGGATCTGAATCTTTTTATTCTGCTCCATCCCAGAGTGTGAACACTGGCAGCAATAGGAACAGGAGATTGCTGTCTGGGGTATTGAAAGACCCTACTAGAAATGGACATTTAAAAACCCAGACCAGTTTGTGTCTTATAATGGTTTCATAAGCATAGACTGACAGTTGATGTTGTTGTCCCCCAATTTATAGCTTCAAACCAAACAGTTTAACAAGGGAAACAAAAGAAATAGTTTATTGGCGTTATTAGAGGCTCCAGCTATTGATATGCAATGACACTGGTCACAGTATAATTGAAACAATTCTCCTGCAACCAGCAAGGGGCCATTAGACCTTAATTAGAATTGGGTTCTATTTTCTGTTCCATCTAAATTTTAAGATTTAGAAAGAAGCCACTTAAAAAAATGCCTTTCTCCCATGCCCTCAGAGAGCATTTTAGGGAGAGTGTTTTGTTTAGCAAAGGCCTGCTAGTTCTCCTTTTTGGAAAGGAAAATATTCTGTTGTAGGGGAACCCTAACCCCTAACTTTTGCACACATCTACAGTCATAGGAAATGGTATAGGAAAATTTCCATAAATAAATATTTCTTACATGGAAGTGGTGATATAGCAGCTAGTTGGGGGAAGTACAGAAGATCTCTCTCTCTCTTTTTTTTTCTTTTCATAGAGCATGCTGTTAAATTAAGGGAAGACCTTTTCCCACCACATGTTTGAAATAATTAGTTAACTTCTTGTGCAATTACAATTTGGACCAAAGGCAATTTGCACCTACTGTGAAGAGTAGATGCCATTCAAATGCAAACGTAATTATTCTACATAAAATAAAATTGTGCTCTTATTATTCATACACTTATTTTTGTGATTCAGTAATAGTTAATACCTCAAAAGAAATGTGCATTTTGGTACCACTATAAAAATACTTCCATTTTTTCCCCTGTAAAACAAGAGTGCTCTTTGACATCACCTTCTGTATGTCATGCCAGCCCTGACATAGTTTACAATCAAAATTCCCTTTCATTTCAGGCTCCTCAGAAACAGAACACCAAAATGTTTTGCCTTAAGGGACACTGAAACAATTCATTTAAATTCTTTATCTGAAAAAATCTGATCATTGTGATCAACTTGAAATGACTTTTTAAACAGGTAAATTACCCATACAAGAAGAAAAAAAAAAGCACTGAAGTTTCATCTTGCTCCCTTACTGTTCCTTTTAAGTCAGTATTGCCATTGCCCTAAAGGCAAAGAGGCAGACTTGGAAGCCACAGAGATATAAAATTACTGTCAGAAACAATACTCTGAGAAAAGGATATACTCAGTTGTAAACTATGGCCTTAAGAGATTTTGCCAAATCTCCCTGAATTAGTACAGAAATACAGAGAACTCCAACAGATCTTTTTTAGTTACCACTTGACAATCAAATAATTCTCTATTAAGAAGAGAGTCAAGTGGCTACCCAGCTATACAGTTCTATGTGCCCAGTTCTAGGAACACTTTCCAGCTCATGTTTTACTTCCTTTGCTTCAAATAAGATACATATTCTGCGGAGGATCCTGTAACTGGCCTTTCTGGGCCTTGGCTATGTTAATGAAATCCATAAAAACTCATGACAAATTCCAGCCCTGTTTTCTTCATCTCAGCTTTTCCTAGCATTTCTCTTCTGGGGCTTGGGTATGGGAAACTCTCCTTTGAGAGAGTAGGGACGGCTGTACAGAGCCTGGTGGGTGGCCAGGATTTCCCCTGGAGCTTTACAACAAAAAAGGAGATCTGCCCAAGCACAAAGGTGGGATCAGCTGTGAGCCTAAAACCAGGTGAGTGCAGCACTGATCTCCTGGGCCTCAAAATCAATCACACAAATAACCCTGAAATTCCATTAAAACACAGCGTGAATAACAACATAACTTCTGCATGCCCTTTACTTTTTTCCAACTTTGAGGTAAATGTTATTCAGAAAAAAAA
>PPHD01004775.1:16896-27797 GCA_002909625.1 Bambusicola thoracicus | reverse complement strand
AAAAAAAAAAAAAAAAAAAAAACCACTTTGAAAAAGCCAATGGTTTAAAGAGACAGAGTATGGGAAGGATACAAAAACATTTCTTTGATCAGAAAGACAAAAAAAAAAAAAAAAAAAAAAAAAAAACCCTTGAAAGAATTTTGAAATTTGTGAGCTCTAGCACCAGACCCACTAAATAGTCAATCAAGAGACAGAGGAGAATGGAGAGAAGCTAAACAACCTGAGCTTATTCTATCAGCTATCTGTTTAGTTCTATCAGTTATCTGTTTAGAACAATTCTCCAGATAGTTCTGCTTTTGCATCAGCTACAAATTGTACTTTTAAACATTTTTATAGGAAATCTAACAGCACATTCACAAGGCAGTTTGCAAACATATGTTTTGCCTTTCATATTCAGTGTCTACGGGAATCAATAGTCTTGTTAATGTTAAATTTGAGAAGCAATAGCATTTTCTAAGGCATAGTATTATTTTATTCTTTCTTGACTTGACTTCAGTTCTGACTTGGATTACTTCATTTCCCTGACAGTCATCAGTGATATATATGTATATATATTTTTATTTAAAATATATGTATTGAAATTGGAGAAATATTTGGAATCTATTCTGTACACTGTGGTGCACACCTACCACTTTGACTTCTACAAAAGAGAGGTTGTTGTACATCAGTGGTATTTGTAAGTGAGCTGTACAAACACTGAGGTTTACACCTAGGAAGAACTTGAGTTGTATGCAAACGTATTACTTAAGTGTACTCACAATCCCATTCTGAGGAGAAACTGTAGTTGGAAAAATGGCTTCAAAAAAACTGTTGGGGAATCATAAGATCCTTAGCATTGAAAGGAACCTTTGAGGGCTATTATGTCCAACTCCCCTGCAGTGAACAGGGGCACCACAGCTAGATCATGTTGCTCAAAGCCTGATCCAGTCTCACCTTGAAAGTCTCCAACTAAGAGCAACCAAAACCACTAATTTTATTAGTGTCAAAATGTTGACAGTACTGTGAAGTAAATGGAACGATAGCACAGCTACATATGGATGTTGCTTCTCATTGAGGTTTCTAGATCTGAACAGGATTACAGAAAACTGAACATGGGACTAGAAACTCCTTTGTTTTATATCACTTATCTTTAAGAAGTATGACAGCCTTTGTTCCTTGACATTATGGTCAGTGTTTAATTTTGTAACAATTTTGACTTGAAACAAAATCAATAGCAGGAATAGCTTTGGATTTTGGTCATTTTTAGCCCTAAAAAGTGATACGTCTGTTGTTAGATAACCATCCTGTCCGTACACTGTATTTACCTGTAGAGCATTGGGTGGTCTTCATTCTTTGAACAGTATCTTTGTAGGTTTAAATAGATTGTATATACATGCACGTGCACTTGTAGCATTATATATAATTATGTTCATAATAAATATATGTACTGCTTTATATTTGTAGTACTTAGACTTGCATATCTTAAATACTATATATAGTTATAATATCATGTATCATTTTGCACACAAGTTCTGCTTTTTTGTTGTTGTTGATATAGAAGGAGTAAAAAATCATTTGTGCATTTTTAGCTTTTTTTCCAGTCATCAATATGAAGTATTTAGAAGTGTCTCCAAGCGTTGTGTTCATAGCAGTAAATAATATTACTAAAACAGGAAATTTAGTATCGGATTTCTTTGAAGCGTCTTCAGAAAACACTGGCTTATTTGAAGATGTATTGTGCCTCAGAAAGATAGTGCCCTATAAAGTCAAGGGCACAGAACATGGCTACTTACCTGAATAAGAATTTGAGAGTTATGAATATATTTCCTAATGAGGAGCTGGCATTGCTGAGATCATTCTTCCACTTGAATTCTTAATGTAAACCTCACACGCATCCAAGATGTTCATCATCAGTTGGTTCCATGTAGAGAAAAACATCTTAGTTAAAATTTAATAGGAACCTGGAATAAGATCCTGTTTCAACCTGCTGCTTTATGACTATTATTTACTTCACAGCTTTCTTAAATAGCAGAATCTGAAAATCAGCTTTGGAAGTATCTTGTATTGCTTTCAAAGGTGCTGATCAAGCACATATTTTATACTTCATGTGGTGTTGCTAGAAGTTACAAAATCTTCACATTCCAAATTCTTCCTAGGAAATAGTTCCTGCAAAGGGAAATGTTCTTGAAATATTTACTGCTAGTCTGCCTATTTGAATACATGCTATATGCTTTGAAAAATTGCCTTTGAAATACTTGGTTTTTTTCAAATATTTATTAGAATTATTTCTTTTTGGAAACCAAGACTGTTCCATGTCTACTGTTCAAATTTCAGGAGAAAAATAGACGGTATTAGGTATTTGTTATTCCCACAATCCCATTTCTTATCTTTTCTTGTTTATTGATTCTTTACCTTGTTACCGAAGAACTAAAATCTTTGCAGTATCTTTTTTGATAAGTTTCATGTGGTAGTAGGTGGAGAAATTTTGTTTAAAAACTGAGTTTTCTTGTGACCAAGGAGGAAAAACAAACTCATCTTGATGTTGTTCTAATGCTCTACGCCCTTAGCCTGTTATAAACAGTGACTTTTTTTTATACCTAGAGAAAGCATTTAGAAAACAGTGAGGTTTTCATATCTTCAGTATTCTGTCAAGCCCAAAGACTAGTATTTTTGAAAATAACCTGGGAGCTTTTCATTTCTGAGACATGCTGGGTAGAGTAGACATTGAAAAAGACTGAAAGACTTTGTTTCACCAGAATAGCAGCAGTACAAGTTGCTTGATCTCTTTTGATGAATTGTCTTTGAGATAAACCACGTCTATGTGTGAGAAGGTAAATATACTCAGTTTCCCTACGGAGACCATTGGAAAGGGTTTCAGTGAGCACCAGCTACTGTTAGTAGCGCTACAATGTGGGAAACAGAGTTTGCCAAACTTCTGGCAGTTGATCCACCAAGAAGTCATCAGACAATCACAGTAGTCCATCTCAGCCAACCTAGGTTGGATTTCAGCACACCCACAGGAATTGCTGTCATTTTTGACAATTTTTGAATCTATTTCTTTTCCATACGTCTGCTTTTTTTTGTTTTGTTTTGCTAAATTAACCTTGATCCCCTCATTCACTTAATCTTTCTGTTCTCTTTTCTGAAATTGTAGTACCTTTGCAGAATTGCAAATCTTTGCCTTGACTGCTGAAAGAATGAAGTTGTGTTTCTGACATATGCCTATTTTTAAACCTTAATATAAAACCTCTCTAGAGGGCTGGATGACAGATTTGGTTTTCCTTACTGCCATTCGGAGCAGGAGCATTTTGTCAGATCAGACTGCAAGCCTGCCTGATGAAGATGGTGTCCCCAGGCATGTTTTATGTCCAAACTGGAAACACATGTAATTGCTAAACAAACTTGAACTTGTTTATTTTGTAATATACCAGCAGCTGTTTTCTTGTATGATGTCCAGAATTTATCCAGCCAACCTACTTAATAGGGTAGAATTTTGCTTCCTTGGGTCAGTTTGCCTACTTTGTTTAGTTTTTGTTTCAATCTTTCTTGAGGTGAGTTGGAGTCACTGAAACAACTGTGTTTTTCTAAAGCTTTGAGTAGAACCTAGCAAATTACTTCAGAAATGAAGGCGGAAAGAAAGCCCTGTGTTCCTTCACTTAATGGTATGAAATAATTTAAACTTTGGAGTAGATTATTGTATTTCTGGGGTACTTGGTACAAGGTTTCTCATTTAGTTGCAGTGGTCTGTTTCTAGATGGATGCTTTGTACCCATTACGTGATCATCATTTGAGGAAGAATAGCTGCCCTGATCAGTTAATTTCATCTTCTGGCTTTCTTGATGAAGAGAGTAAATCTCAGTTATTTTTCTGTTCTCAGGTAAGAACATACTCTCTTTTGAGATGAGAGCATCTTAGGCTCTCACTGGGTAACTAAGCTCACCAGATGTTCTTTACCTCCCATAAAAAGGCCCTTATTTGTGAGCCAGAAATGTCCATAAGGTCTGATGAAGCTTGCTGCAGAAAGGTGAAGGTCAGATCGCGGCTGTTGAAAAACAATCCTTTGGCTTCGATGGAGCCACTATCTGACCATATGTATTTGTTGATGGTAGTTGGCTTGGTTAGACAAATGTTGATTTTGATTGCTCTGAATCATGCAAGATGCTTGAGTTAAAAGGCCAAGGCAGGAATGCTTTATGTAGTATCGTGTAGATGGGGAGCTGCTTTCCACAAACCAGCAGGAAAGTTAACTGTATACTTATTTTGGATAGTCAACCATATATCAGTATGTATATGACCAAAATTTACATGCATAAGTAACATTTGGCTTGAAACAGCTGTCTTGCACTTCTAACATCATGTTCCTGTCTTAATCAGAAATGTGCTGTGTTTTGTTTTCAAATAGAGTAAACCAGAAACTGGAAAAGTTTTTTTTCTGTCAGTCTTCTAAATTTTTTGGGCTTTGAGTGTGTTTCATTGTGGTTGTACTTTTTGTTGTCATGCTTTTGCTTCTCATATAAATTTTTATAAACAAAAAAAGAGCAACAGAAATATTTTAATAATTTAGTAAACAGCTAAAATAAAATTGCCTGTTTCATCTAATATTCTTTCATTTCTCTGTGGCTGGAGATTTATTTCCCTCTTTCTGGTGCCAGTCACTGAGAGAATGACCATAAGTCTATTCCTTGTTACGTTCTGTTTGTTACTATAGAGGTATGATAATTATAATAATTATGTATTATTATATCTTGCTTTGATATCTGTTTATTTCTATGGAGGTTACAACAGATGCAAGAAGCACAATAACACTGTTTGATAGAGCATATTCTCAGCTACAAAGCACTATTTTTAAACATAGTTACCACCATTAGCCATGTATTCTCACCCACAACAAACAGGAGCTTACATGCTTCAAACATTAAAAAAAAAAGATCTGCACTGGCTGCGCATGGGCATGTGGAGTGCGGCTTGTCTTTTGTGTCACCATTGCTGCTGCTGAAACACACCTCCCAATGCCCAACTGTGTTCACATCCACTGTTTGGTCTCCATAAAACATCTACTGTTTGGTGTCTATAAACATTCAGTGAGCATTGATGAATGTCAGTGGGTGCCATTTTTCTGCATGGAGGCATTCAGTGACACCCCTCTGCTTCATGCACGCTTCCATGTCAGGTGCCATTTAGTTAGGCTACCTCTCTGCTGCCATCTGTCACACAGCCACAAAATGTAATGGACTGTTGGTGGGAAGGTTGAGCCTCTACTGTCATACCACCAACAGCCACCTCTGCCATCATGGGCCAACATAATAAAATGGCAGGCACTATTTTCAGAGTGACCCTCATAATACATACAGGCACAGCTGAACTGCAGCAACTGAGCCTCATACAATTCATTATTGTCATTCCTTAAAAGAGCAGTTCTCTAACCCGTACCTGAAATTCCTGATGATCATTAGTAGCAGTTTCATAGCACCACATGATTCCCCTACTTGAGCAAAACTAATTATCCATTAGTAGCAGTTTCATAGCACCACATGATTCCCCTACTTGAGCAAAACTAATTATCCATTATAATTAAGATGGATGGAAAGAAACTGACAACAATTGCCTGTTTTATTTTTGTTCAAAAGATTTATTTCTTTAAATTCAGAGCATGTTAATAAAAGGTATGTACAACAATAAATAATAAAACACTCTATCTTATCTGAGTCCAGCAATTAAGTGGTTTGCATATAGCTTATTTTTTAATGTGTTTTAACTCTCGTAGAAGCTGTTAGAACACAGATTCTGTGTGAATTATGTAAATTGTCTACAACTTTTCATAATTTTTTATAAGATTATTTTTTAATTAAATGAGCACAACTGTAATAGAAGACTTTACTGTGTACCTAGTGCTAAAATTAAAATATCCACAAAAAAGAGAATCCACTTATGTAACTTTGGGGACTGCGTATAAATGATGCACAGCTAATGTATATTGCCACTGTGTTTATATGGACTAAGTTATTATATGGCTTAAGATTTCTTATTTTACTATTTGTTTTTTTTAATCACATTTAGCACATTTACTCTGACAATACCTTCAAAGTTATTCCTGTATTATATCATTTGCACAATTCAAAGTAGTCATTTTGAGATTGTTTGGAACCAGCACAGTTATTTGGAACTTGTTTTTAAAAAGAAAAAAAGGAAAGCAGCAGAATACATAGAAAGTGAAAGTATGACAACAAAGAGGGCAATGGATTATGAACCACAGAGTAAAATAACGTCTAGAAGTCTCAATTAAAATGAGAACAGTGTTAATGAAAAATAATGGCTGATCAGCATATTAGTTGTCACAGTCAGCCTGATTTAAGCACTTTCAGAGCCACTGAGCTGAAAACATTTTTTAGAGCATAATACAATGGAGAGGTCATTGTATCAGGCTGAACATTTTGCAGAACAGCACTATTAGGAGATCTGTGATAACTAGGTGGCAGACTGGATTAAGGTAGTAGACTCACACCCAAATCTCTTTAAGGCCAAAAAAAATAAGTGGAGAGTGTAAGTCATATAACAATGTCTGCCACTCTTCCGTGAACAATCCTTTGCAACTGAAAGACAGAAAGAAAAGAAAAATGCAACAGGGGAGTTTCTCAAGTCATATCTAAGAGACTAAGAGGGGATTTAATTGAATTAGATTAGTGTTCTTTCGTAAGTGGCGTTTTTCATCCTGTTTGTAATGTACTTTCCACTGGGTTCTGTTTTGCTGTCTTTTGTCAGGTTTGAACAGTTTTTGTTTTACTGTCTGTCAGTACTTTCAAAGAGAACACACACGTGATTTTGTGCGAGGCTCTAAAGATGACTTGAGTAGCAGCATGTGAAATTAAGATATTGCTTTAATTAATGATTAACATGAAAAAGCTATAAACGTTTAAAATAAATGGCGTTTTAATATTGGGACAATAAAGTAAGGATATTTTTGGTGTTCAAACTTCTCTTTTATCAGTGTTCAGTCTTTCCCTTGATTTGAGAACTATGTTTTTTTACCTGGCATATAGTAACTTAACTTGGAGGGCAGGGATACCATCCAGCTGGTCCTTGGAGGCTTGAGAGGTGGTCCCATGTGGACCTCATGAACTTCAGCAGGGCCGTGTGTAAGGTCTTGCAGCTGGGTCAGGGCAATAAGAAGCACAGATACAGGCTGGGTGGAAAATGAATCCAGAGCAGCCCTGAGGAGAAGGAGTTGGTGGATGAAAACATCTGCATGAGGTGACTATGCGCTCGTAGCCCGGAAGACCAACTGTATTCTGGGCTGCATTGAAGAGGGTAGCCAGCAGAGCAAGGGAGTTGATTGCTCCCCTCTGCTCTGCCTTTTTGAGGCTCCAACTGAAGTACTGCATCCAGGCTTGAGGTCCCCAGCACAAGAAAGATGTGGAGCTATTGGAGTGGATCCAGAGGAGGCTACAAGGATGCTCAAAGGGCTGGAGCACCTTTCTTGCAAAGAAAGGCTGAGACAGTTAGGGTTCTTCAGCTGGGCAAAGGTTCCAGAGGGGCCTCATTGTGGCCTTCCAGTACCTAGAGGAGGCCTTCATGAAAGATGGGGAGGGATTCTTTACCAGGGTGTATAGTGAAAGGACAAGGGGTACAAATTTTAAACTAAAAGAGGAGAAATTTAGATGTTAGGAAGAAATTCTTTACTCAGAGGGTGGCGTAGGCTGCCTAGAGAAGCTGTGGATACCCCATCCATAGAGGAGTTTAAGGGTGGGTTGGATGGGGCCCTGGAAGCCTGATCTGTTGAGTGCTAACTGTGCCTAGAGCATGGGGGTTGAACTGGATGGTCTTCAAGGTTCCTTCGAGCCCAAGCCATTCTGTGATTCTATGAAAGCTGTGTAGTAAAAGATACTCTTCTGCAAGTATGTCCTGGTCAAGAGTAGAGCAGAAAATATGTTGTCTGTTACTTGATCCCAGCTGTGCAGCACCCTGGGGTAAAACTGCTGCAGGTATAATCCTGTACTGTCTTGGGAAAGGGGTAGAATAATTCCATAGGTATGTCCATTCTCTTCCATTGTCCTGCACTGTGTTGGTCAGCTATATGAAGGAGCAATATATGAGCCATGGGGTGCCTCTTATGGAGGTGTGGCCTATCTCCTGACTTGTAGATGATGGTGATTAAGAGAAATGCTTCAAAACACATTTGAATGAAAAGTAGAATTCCACCCACATATTTCCACTATCGTGTTTTTTACCCGAAGGATTAGTTTTCTCTCATCTCTGCAACTCAAGTTGTTTGGCCTTGATTGGGCCACTTGCCCCCAGAGAGAACAGGGTATTTTTTCCGTAGACGTGCACTGTAGCTATGCTAGTCACTCAGGAGAGAAGCCTCCTGGCTCCCTGCACAGGATAGTGCCAGGAGGTCTGGATGCATGCTGCCCACATCCCCTTTTAGTTGCCTTTCACTGTGGGGCTAAGGGAGGCTGAACACCAAGGCACGTATTGGTATGTTTTTTCCATGCCTTTATTCATACACTACTAGCTCCTTAGGTAAAAAGCATGGGAACATTAGGTTGCTGCTGAAGATAAACTAAAATAAGGCAGAATTCTGTTGCTCAGAAAGTGATATTAAGGTGAGATGATAACTCAGATACTTTACTACTTCTGATCTCATGGTGGTGTGTAGTCAACAGACCGGTTGTTTTACTGCCAGCAGTGCAATCTGTCCAGTTCCAGTATAGGAAAATAGGTGAGGTGTTTATGCATTTGTTCTTCATTGTACTGTTTGGACCACATCTTGCTAAAGAGAATACCTAACACAGGAATTTTTGGAGCATTATTCTCTCCCACTCACATGCACTCATATAGCAACGAAACTAGTATTAGGAAGGTATTCAGTGTATTTTTGTATTGTTTAGTTTGATTTACATTCAGTATCATTGAAGATTCAGTACTGAATTCAAAAAAGACTCAATCTCATGTGTTTATCTGATGTGTAAATCTTATGTTTCTGTATGAAAATATATAAAGGGCTAATCAATATATAGGTTTTCTTATTGAGGACTAATCAGAACCTTGTTTAAAATTTTTTGTAATTTAGTTTTTCAAGTTTTTGAAAAATACAGAAGTATAGAATGGGAAGTTTCACTGTGGATGAGTTTCTGAAAAATAATGGTGTTCTATTTCACCAGAAAAAACTTCAACTTCCTGCAACAGTGGTTCTCAGGTTTAGCTCTAACTGTCTGATGAGTACCACAACTGAAACAACTAAGTAAACGACTGAAATATTCTGATCTTACACACATATAGTAGTATGCAAATCCACTTTGCTTTTTACTTTGGATTCAGAATGCAGTAATTCTGATCCTAGCTTTCTCTATATAATCTTAGCTGCGTATGGTTTCTGGCTTATGATTTTAACAATGGCAGATGTTTGGTATCTGTAGGTAAACGCCAAAAATCACTTGCTTCATTATACTTCTGGGCCATTAAATATCTTCTCTCGTCTGTCTAATTCCTCTCTTCTCGTTGCCTCAGCAGTGTGACTCAGTCAGCCATGAATTATCTTTCCCAGATTCTTTTCTGAACATGGCATAATGTGCAGGAATATAGTTTGTCAAACACACTGTGTCTGAAAATCTTTGTTGGTAGAAGGGGAGAGGATGGGATAATAAAATGCCTCAAAACCTTCAGTAATGTGGTTCTCAGGTTTCTTATATCTGTTCATCAAACTAAACAGTCACACCTCACTTTTATGTATAGGACTGTACAGTACAGTAAAATGTGTATTATGTCTTTCAATAGCATCTGTTGTCCAGGCTGCAGTTTACAGAGAATAAATTACTTCGTGTTTTGGCAAGTTTTTGGACTCATCCATGCTAACGTGCTTCAGTCTTAGAAGACATAAATATATCTGTTTATAATCTCGGTTTTCGTAGGCAGTGAGTTTTAAGATTCTGATTTTTTTATGGGAGATACTAACAAAATTACCCGTTCTGACTGGCAATGTGTGCTTCTCATTGCTCTGCTAATATAAACCTCTCTGGAGTAACAATTTCACCTGAGTGACTGGAAGGGGTGGGGCCAGGCTGCAACCCTACTAGAACCCATTTAAGGGCTGACTCCCAAGGAGGTAGGATCTCCAGCTGGAGATCCTCCCTCTGGGAGCCCTTCTGCAAGCCCAGGACACAGGTAAGATCTTTATTTCATTTCTGCTTTGTAACGGGATAATCTCTCCAATCCAATACCTGTATACCTGTTTGCCATACAGTTTTGACATATGATCTGACTGTTCTCCACATTTGTGTTCTGTTAAAGTCTTTCAAGGTTCTGGATGCTTGCAGGATAAGTCTACAATATATTAGCTTTCTGTACCATAGGTCCTCTGCAGGAGGAGGAGCTTGCATGCAGCACTGGAGAATTTGTTCAGCTTCCTATGCATTAGGAGCATCCCATACCTGGCTGCTCGTCCATGGCCAGGGCACCTGAGGAGGAGGTCAGTGGGAGATGAGCTTCCTTGGTCCCAGCCAGGCAGCTCTGTGCTAGCCAGTGAGGGTGGGGACAAATTTAGCCTTTTTCCATTTCTGCTCACGACTCATTCAGTGTATCCAGTCTCTGCAGACACAGGAGAAGATCATCCACCTTTGTGAAGTGGATGGCAGTAAGGTCTGTCTTTAAGGCAGGTTCTGTGGTCCTGATGTCTTAGATTCTCATACATGAGGCAGAATGGGGGTGGTCCTGTGTAGAGCCAGGAGCTGTACTCAGTGATCCTTGTGGGTCCCTTCCAACTCAGGATATTCTGTGTTTCTATGATTTCTGTGAAGTATTTGATAAGTGTGAGACCAGAACAGAGGCAGTGTGTGTATGTGCTGGAGGTGGTAGGTGTGCTCATGTAACTTCTGTAAGAAGATTGTTTGCACCTTTGGAAGAAAAACTTCTCAGCCCTGATGAAT
>PPHD01004775.1:0-16876 GCA_002909625.1 Bambusicola thoracicus | reverse complement strand
TATGTATATATACATATTTTAAATCATCACTGTTTGTTTTACTTTAACATTTTACATTGGAGTTGTAAATGCTGTTTTCATGGTAATGAGCTGAGTTATACTGTGAATTCTTTGTCAGCGTACTCTGAATTTGTCTCTCCTTTCCACATCAGATACCCAAGGGTAAGTTTGGGAAGGCTTTATAATGCAAATTTAGCTAGCCTTATTTCACACTAGCAATGTTAGATCCTGACACCCACAAGGACTGAGTTCAAGATTTCTGTGAATATGTGGGTTTTGAATTAACACAGCAATGAAAGCCTCTAAAAGCACATTCAATATCTGTATTACTTATATGACTTACAAAGCTAAAAATACCCCTATCATGATGAAGAGAAAGCTGATAGGCATTGCTCCTTGGCTTAAACATTACCAGGAATCCACTCCTGGCACTTCGATGTTTGTTGAACAACTGGAATTTTTGTTTAATATAATCCAAGAGAAGAAGAGTGGTGAGTTTTTTGGAGTTTGTGCTTATGGTGGATAACACAGATAATTGAGCTGTGTAATAACTCGTGAAGAAACAAATCCAAGCAAAATTGCTTACATATAATCTTAGATGAATGCATCATCTGAAAAATAGATGTTGTGTGTTAGAAAGTATACAGCATATTAATGGGCAAATGAAAATGCACCAGGCAGTAACAATCATTACATTTATTCGTAAAACAAATACCAGTAAGCTCAGTAGAACTCAGATAATCACCTGTTGGACAGATAACTTCCTGGTATACCCTAGACTATACCTTGAATCCATTATATTTTCGTGAAACAATAGAATATGGATACTGAATAGGGAAATTGCAGGTCCTATGTTTCTACGTGTAGCAAAGACACCCTACGTTCCATAGCAGTCCTCACTGTATTGGCCCCAAAGGAAGTATATACTACTAGCCTTCACTGCTCTGTCAAATTTCTCATTTCTCTGTCTTTTCCTTTTGAAATGGGAATTTTTATAAAGTTATAAACAAATACAGCCTATATGTACTTTCCATTATCTTTTCTTCTTTTGCTTCTTGAAATGAATGAGGTTCTTGTAAGTTAACTTCTCCAGCCTGTTGAGTCTCACTGAATGGCAGCACAACCCTCTGGTGTATCAGCCACTCCTTCTAGTTTTGTGTCATCAGCTGTCTTGCAGAGAGTACACTCTGCCCCATCATCTGACTTAGGCATGTCCAGTCTGTAGCCTGGGACTGCTAGCAATGCGGCCACACAAGATTGTAAAGTTCTAACATGATTACGTGATTTTTAGAGATATTTTTAATGAGTTGACTGCATGTAGCTTAAGTACAGACTATGCAGGCAACAACAGAGAGATGTGGAGGAGTGCACTGCTGACTTTGCCTCTCGTGCCTGCCTCAAGACAGTCAAATTGAAACCTGCATGTATTGCACATTGCATGCATTTGTGTTGCTTGGCAAGTAAAATGCAGTGATTGCTGAGAAAAATATTTTGGAGGGTCGCAAAGATGGTGAAGGGCCTGGAGTATCTCCCATACAAAGAAAGACTGGGTAACCTGGGTCTGTTCAGCCTGGGAAGAACACTACGGGCGGATCTGATTAATGTTTATAATTGTCTAAAGGGAGGAGGAAGGTGAATGGATGAGGTCAGACTCTTCTCAGTGGTGTGTAGAGATAGAATAAGGAGCAATGCTGTAAAAATCAGACATAAGAAGTTCCATACAAACATGCAGAAGAACTTCTTTGCTATAAGGGTGACAGAGCACAGGAACAGGCTGCCCAGAGAGGTTGTGGAGTCTCCTTCTATGGAGATAGTCAAGACCCATCTGGACGACTACTTCTGTGACCTACTGTAGGGTACCTGCTTTAGCAGGGGGGTTGGACTTAATGATCTCTTGAGGTCCCTTCCAACCCCTACAGTTCTGTGATTTCAGCTTACCTACACATGTATGTGTCTGTGAAGACACACAATTTTTGTTATTAGGCAGACATTTCAGTTTTCTTATTTAATGATTAAACTTGGGCAAATATAAAGTTGCCAAAACATAACCAATCAGTAAGACTTCTGAATGCAGACTAGTAGAATATTCTCTACTAATAACAAACGAAACACATGGTGTTTGGTGTGACTCCTGCTTTGTGAATCCATCCTAAAAAATATAGATGATGATAATATGTAAATATGAAATAGAGCTGTAGTTGATCCCAGGTACTGTTATTTTGTCCCTCATTACACTGTTTTTTGATTGCGTATGTCTTTTCATCTTCATTCTTTTCCCTTGTAACAAGAGCATGGTCTAGATGCAAAATAAAAATTAAATGGCAGTGAAGCACTGGATGTGTATAATTAGTGATGATTATTCTGCAATCTCATTTCAGTACTGATGTTTTCCATTTTTCTTTTTTTTTCTTTTACAGAGGGTATGAACTGTATGAACAAAGATCATGGGTGTGCACACATCTGTCGGGAGACGCCCAAAGGTGGGGTTGCCTGTGAATGTAGGCCTGGCTTTGAACTTGCCAAAAACCAGAAGGACTGCAAATGTAGGTAGATGAAGATTAAATTTCAAATGCCCCCCAATGTCTTATTTTCTTCATTGTTGTTGTTTTCCAGAAGTCAAGAAATCAACTTTGTTTTGGACAAAGGTGATTTGTGATTTTAGTAATGTGTTTCTTCTGTCAACATTTTACTTGGGGTTGAATAAGAGGGATTGAATAACAGAACTTAAGCAGTGAGCTTCTTAGCAAAAATGCTGCCAACTTTTGTATCTTCCTATGAAAGAAAAAAATGGTGGATCCGTTTAATCCAGACTTTCTCTAAGAAGCAAAGCAAGAAAAAATGATGTAGAGGATTTCAGCTTTTGAAGGTCTATAATGATGGATGCACTGATAAATCTAATAGGTCTAATGATAAATGTATTACAGCTATTAAACTATTAGTGTTTATTTCTTGTTTTAAAGGAATACAAATGTTTGCTGTAGTCTTGATTCTACTTCACACAGGCTACTTTTCTCTTCTTGGTAATACTCAACTATTCCGTATGTTCTGCTCTTAAATGAGACACTGAGTGATGTATTCTAGAAGCTGAGATACTGACGATGTTCATTAGCTCACAAAATTGGAAGCTAGAATTGTTCTGTAAGGTTAAAATAATTAGCCCTCTTTAAAACTTCCATCTGGAAGCTTCTGAAGTGAGTAGGATTCTTTCTTATGGCTGCAGTGAGCACTAGATCTGACTCCAACACCTTGCCTTTCTATCTGGTAGCTTTGTGAGGTACAAAGAATAAAATTTAAAAAAATGAGTGTAGCAATGAAGCAACATAAAACATATTGTGTGCTTTGCATAGAACTAACCTTTTTGTGCTAGCCTTTCTTCTACTCCAGATTTTTTCTTCCTGAATTCTCCTCTGTTGAAGCATGCTTAGATAACACTAGTTCCAAAGCATGAATCCCAAAAGAATCACCTTTGAATATAATCAAGAAATCCCACAGGATATTGTACAGCCTGGCTACTTTTCAATACTTGAGAGGCTACACAAGGCAGAAAGCAAAAACACAGTAAAATTGATTTTATGGTCATTCTCATTTTCAGTGTCTATTAGAAGCAAACATTGTGTGCTGTTGATTGCAGTGCAATATCATCTACATTGGTGAAATTGGAGAGGATGTTTATTTATACTGTTTATTGTTCTTTTTTTCCACAAATTTGTACATTCCTTAAGAATCATGTTAATTCTTTCCCACAGTGAAATGGTGACAGAAGAATTAGGCCTCTTCTGGAATGGTATTTCTAAATACCATTCTACCATTTAATAGAATGAAATACTTGAATTAAGTCAGTGCCCTGTGGTGTTCAAATTTTAGTTTGAATTATCTGAGACACTGAGATTTTCAAGGCCACAGAGCTTGCTGCAGAACACACCAACCCCTGAACTCACAGCATGTCATGCAAATGTATTCCAGAGTGATGTTCAAAATAATTGTGCTTCTTGGCCTTCCATGTGCAAATATGCCTAAAACTGTATCCAGATAGCCTGGCGCAATGACTGAAAGATTGTAAAAAAGCTATTTATCAAGGTCTATTTCTGAAACAAAATCTTGATATTTTAAGAAACTTTTAACAGCTAACCATTTCAGTGGAGTTTACTTAAATCTTGAGCTGCAGCTTTGCAAGTACTGAGAATAGCTGTGTTGAAGAAGAGATGCTTGCCTCTTTTCAGCCTAGACAGGATCTATTTCCTTGGTAAATATAGAGGGTTTCAGGCTGATAGTGTCTGATATACTCTAGTATAACCTTGTGGGAAGAGATAGCAGATAAACATTATGTCACTAGATGAATTTTGATTAACCAGTTTGCAACTGAATCAGAATACCATGAGAGATTTTCAGAAGCCCTAAGTATTGGCCCCCAAATCCACTACTAAGGGGGCATGTTTCTCAAAGGAAAATAAATATGTATTAAAAGAAGCTTGAAAGCATAAAAAATTGGTGGGATGGCTCGGTTTTTTATGCGTGTATTATGTAACTGCATCACTGCACCCTATCTACATGATTACTTATCACCTTATCATATAATTTCATACTAATAAGGCAATCACTATTGGTGTCTTGCTTCGTTCATGATGGACATTGCTCATTAACAAGGCTTTTGTTTGATAGTTTCTTTCATAACTCAGTGTCATGCCTTGCTTGCTGCACAATGTTTAAACTCTATCCTGAACATAAAATTTTTAATTTCCTCATGGATTTTCCCATGATACTCATTACAGTGATGTCATAGTGCTACTTAGGTGTTGTTCATGTATTCTCAGAACTTTATTGTCAAGTTAAAAAGTACTGTTCTGCCTATCTTACAAATGGGAGAAGTGCTAACGTCAAAATTTAGTAGCGACATGTGACGAACAAGAAATACTCAGAACGCAGTTCTGCATTTACAAAATTTAGTAGGATCAAAGCCAAGCTCCCAACAGCTTCTTGCAGTGGAGAGGAGTATAATATTAGTAATCTGTAATAGATGAGATTCATGTACCTAAGTAGGATTTCCATGTCAAGGGCAGGAATCAATCAGAGTTTTATAGGGCTCTATTCACTGCCGTCCTTTCTTGACAGTGAGACAAGGATTCTCCAGCCGTTTCCACAGACCTTACTTTCCCAGTTGTGCATTGAACACTTTGAATAAAACGGGAATGTTGTCTGCATTTGTCATTAAGGATAGCTATCACAATACTGTAAGTCTTATGTGTCAAAAGTCTGGTAATTTGTGGCTTTTGAATCCTTAATATTGCAACCTTAATGGGCTTTTTAATGTAAATTTTAAACATGCATTTTCTCAGTTACAAAAAAAGATCTTGTAAACTACACTAGGAAAAGTAGAGAAGCATTCAGAGAAGTGGTGTCAGAAAGCCATCTAGAAATATACCAGTCAGAATCATACAGATCCAGACATAATTCCTCAGCAGAGCTGCATCCTTTAGATTCAAATCAGCAGTAAGTTACCATCTACTGTGTACATAAGCCATTAGAAGAATATGCTTTGTTAGTGGTTCTCTTTGATACTTGCTTGAAGCAGAAACATGAGATTTTAGGAATAGAAAATTTGGTTCCAGACAGTGTTGGAAAACATTGGAAATTACTTCTTATACCTATACCCATGATCAGTTTTCAGATCCTACTCATGAGTGTGATAGCACTAGAATTTTTTTATAAACATTTTTCCCTCAAACATGGACAAAACAAGGATTTTTTGTTAATTAGCTCTATTAATTTTGCTGAAACTTGAAAAAGTGGGAAGAAACCTAGAGCAGATACATATGCATGCAAGTTTTAACTAAGAACATGTAGTTCTGGCAGAGTTCTAAGTAAGTGAAAGCTGAATCTTTCAATGAAGAATACTAAATAACTGCAGCTATTTCTACCTGCTCCCTTTTGTAATAACATTTAAGTGAGCAGGAGGACTAGTGCTAAGTAATTTCAAGAATCTGGTCTAGTATGTTTGCAATCAAATGTTCTCCCACCTATACCTAGTTGCAGCTTTTCAGCTTCTGCTGACAGTTTCAGCTATTCACTGTCAGTACAAAGATCTCCAGAATGTTAAAAATATAAGGCCGTGCGAGAATGAATAGTGCAAACAGTATTGCATTCATAGATTTATCACAGAGACACCCATTTATTTATTTATATAAATCATACATTTAATGGCCAAGTTAGTTAAAAATTGCTGCTCTTCATCTGGAATTGCAATGTACTGGCCCAATTAATATGCTGGATAGCCATGTTATCATGTTGTTTGTTAGAAGTACGAAATTTCTAGTTTGTTGCAAATCTCTGGCATCTAAACCATGGTATATATTTCATCTATGTGCAGACATGATCAAGAAGTCATTGTCTGAGGATTTTTGGGGGGTCAATGGACATTAAATACTAGATTTGATATTTGGTCATATATTTTCCACACAGTTATTGTGGTGGACATGCTAGATTAAACATGAGAAAAATGATGATATCAAAGTTCAGAGTAGCACCGGAAGCTCAGTACTAAGATCTAGGCTGCAGAGTGGGGCTGAATTCTGGTATTTTCTATATTCCCACTTATTTAAACATGGAAGATGTTAAACTACTCAGGGCAGCCCACTGCGCTGTGGTGCAGACCCTGTCCCTAACCCCCAGCTGCCCCCGCCCCGACACAGCTCCATGCCGTTCCCTCGGGCCCTGTCGCTGTCACACAGAGCAGATCTCAGCGCTGCCCCTCTGCTCCCTGTGAGGAGCTGCAGCCGCCATCAGGCCTCCCCTCAGCTCCTCTGATGTAAGCCAATTGCGCGGAGTATTTCCCTCAAATATGGAAAAGCCATGTCAAGATTTTACCTATTCAGAAATCTCTGTGTATCGCATATTTTAACTCAATTGTCATGCCATAAAAGCTAAGAGGAGTGCAGCACCTTCACTGTACTTAAGACACATGAATGCTAAACCACTATTGTACATCCTTTTAATTGAAGCTTGTTCTGTAGTGTTGGAAAGTGATCTGTGTCTGTCAGAAAACATCATTTTGCCTTTTTTTTTATTTGCCTCTTCGATATCACAGACTCTGAATGGATGCACACATAGTCTACTACAAAGCTGTAGAATCCATATTTATAGGAAATAGTTTTTTAAACACCTCTTTAGGATTTCTCAGGAATTTGCTTTAATGCTTTCTGATGATCATAGAATCATAGAATGGCCTGGGTTGAAAAGGACCATAATGATCATGTAGTTTCCACCCCCCTGCTATGTTCAGGGTCACCAACCACTGGACCAGGCTGCCCAGAGCCACATCTAGCCTGGCCTTGAATGCATCCAGGGATGGGGCATCCACAACCTCCCTGCTTTTAAATACTTTTGTGGGTTTTTTTTTTTCACTAAGCAGGAGAAACTTCTCGCTGTGTCACTGTCACAGAATTAAGGCTGGAAGGAAATTGAAATGACATATTTTACAAATTGATTTTTTTTATCAATTTCACCTGCTGAGCTGTCAAGCTCCAGAATTGTGACTTGAGTTGATTTAAAACAAACAAAAGTCTCAGAAGAAACTCAAATCCTTCAGAAAGATTATTTACAAGTATTTGTAAGAGACATTTGAAGGAACAACGTAAATCTTGCATTTATTGACAGAGTAGAGCTGGAACTAGTGTTACTGAAATTTTAGTACACAGGGAAACTATAAAGCAAGTGTGTGATTCTGCAGGATGCGCTGTAAACAGCATCACAGTAGCGCAGTTTCTCACAGAAAAGCGTAGTAAGGAAAATACCCTTATATACGAGAATCAGAGCAACCGCATTAAGATACTTTCATCTCTGCTCGTGGAGGTTTTTAAGCAAGGAATGCCAAAAATAATCCCTGCAGTCCAGTTGTTTAAACTACAGGCTTTGATGCTTATTGCACTTTAAAATAGTTAATGAAAATACTGTTGGTTAGAAATGTATTTAAACATCTGGCATAAACTGCACCTTAAAGTTAATTTGTGATGGCAATGCAGTCCAACAGGAATAGAAATGCTGAATGAATCTCCAAGCAGTCCAAGAGGCATGCAAGGTCAAGGGGGAGGGGAGGATAGTTAAATGGAAATCACCTTATCCTGGCTTAGCTCTGCCGGTGTGCAGCCATTACTCTGGAAATTGCAAGCAGCTGCTTTCTGTATCATGTACAGCCCCTGCCTCATCACATCTCAAATACAGCCAGCCAGAAGAGCAGCTCATGTTTGCATTCAAGATGCAGCCAGCTGATTCCACCACTCTGCTAGTTCTCAGCTGGGCTGCAAAACAGTATTTCGTTTACCCCCAGATTAAGCAAAAAGTGTTACTTTACGTTGCATGCATAATGTGGCAAATAGAGAGGGAGCCATGAGAAAAACATGTGCCAAAAATAATTGCAAATCTAAGAACGGACAAAAAGAAGTGAAAGAGGACAGGCATAGCATTGAGCAGTGAGCCTCAGTTTAGATTCTTAGATCCCTGATTTTAAAATCCTATTAACCATTATCTTGAGTTTACTTAGTGTTCCAATTTGCTGCCCTGGCTCTTGTATAAACTTTCTTATCTAGAAGAAAATTCTGCTAAAGACCTGTATGAAGAACTTCCTTCTGGTTAATAGGAGTCATTATTTAAACTACTGTAATGAAACATCCAAGTCATCTGAAATTTATAATATAACTGAATAATGATGCATTGAATTTCCCCTGTATCTGACAATCGAAACATATCCATAAAGATCCTAGTCTAAACTACCTGTACATAAAAAATATATATTGAATTCAGTTTAGAACTGGTTCACTCAGCATCAAGCTATGTGATTGCAAAAGATTAAATGAAACAGAGGCATATTAGAACCATTGTATACCAGCTTAATATTAAAAAACTAATTTGTCAGAAATTAAATCCATCATGTGACCAAAAAAAATCAAATCTGATCTCTTAATTCTTGCAAACTTCAAAACTCTACCTGTCAGGAAAATATGCTTGCTTTAATGTAAAGCATGCTTGCTTTAGTGTTTTTTCACCAGACAACGTATAAACTGCTGAAAGCAGTTTTGCCCTGTATTCTTGTGAGCAAAAGTGACCTCTCCAACACTCTGTCCCTAGTTGAGGCCAAGTACACACCAGGGCCATACTTAGCCTGTATTTTTTGTCTCAGAGGAGAAAAACTCTTGCATTATTTTTAAACATTCATCTTCTTTAGTAGGACCAGTACTTCAAATAATAGATTTCAGGTCTTATGTAATTCTGTTCTTGCTGTTTTATCTCTGCTTCCTCCACTTAGAAAGCTAAGAAGGAAAAGAGAAAGGCTGTATATAGACTTGAAAATATGTCTGCATTGGAGGCTGCTCATTTCTTTATGCCATATACATCACAGATAAGAAACATGAAGCTTTTAGGAATAGATGAAAGTGGATGTCCACCTAAGCTGAAATTACTAATACAAATAGATTCTTTCTCTCATTTTCTTTACTGCGTGGATCAGAAGTTGAGGCATGAGACAGGAGTGTGTCTAAGAGAATGGGGCTCAGGAAAAGTGTGGAATGCAAAACTGTAAATACAGATGTTATGTTGTCTTACGTCTTGGTTTGTTACTGCTCTTCTGTATTCTGAAAGGCCCTCAAGACTAATTGGTTTCATTGTCATTTTATTTATGTATACATATATACACATTCATTTGGGGCTTAACTAGTAACCTGTAACTATGGGAATGGAGGCTGCCAGCACACCTGTGATGACACTGATACTGGTCCTGTGTGTGGTTGTCATCAGAAGTATGCCCTGCATTCAGATGGACGAACCTGCATTGGTAAGTACTTCTCTGCAGCACATTTTATTTCATATTCCTCATAGAATGCACATGTGCACATACGTGTGTGTGTGTGTGTGCGCGTGCACGTGTGTATGTTTGTATCTCACAGGAATTTAACACCATTGCCAAGAGAAGTGTGTAACAGCAGTTCCTAGCCACAGTGGCAAAGCTTGTGCTACACATAGTGAGAACTATCTGTGTGTTGTGTTACAACGTTTGTTAATGGAGTATCCCTTTGTTACTCTTCTGTAACTTGTTATTCTTTTTCATTACTCTAATAATTTCTAAAATAAAAAGGTGTAGAACTTTCATTATGAGTGAAAGTTCAGCACTTCTGTTCATTTTCACGAGTAAGACTTCCTTGCATAAGTAAGGTGAGGAAGATGGTCTCCTTTTCCTAAGCTGCTATTGGGAAAAAAATTGTTCACTGTGACGTGCTTTCCTCCCTGTTGTATTTTTTTATTATTCTAAAATGTACAGTACTTGTAGTCAATATGCTTTCACTACGATTATCGATAGGAAAAAGCTATCCAAGAGGCAAAGCTTCTTGGGAGATGCCGTGCAAACATTTACGATGGTAAAATGGATTATTTGTGTAACACAGTTTCTTTCCACTCTCTGCATTTTTTAAATAAAAGGGGATAATTTTGCATAGTGCAAGTTAGAATTTGAAGATTCTTATAGATCAAAACCTGAAATCCATAATAGATAAGCATTGTGATCTTGCTGACTTGTTTTTGTTTGTTTAATTTCAATTCCTTAATGAACTCCTACTAATTTCCTGAGGTTAAAAAAATGGGCACGTTTTCTCTCCTTTGTCACTACTGAAAGACAAAGCACTTGATCTAAACCCCATGGAAATCTGTCAGTTATCTTTAATGTTCCCTTGGTCAGATCCATGGCGTTAAACGCAGGGGTTGCTCGGAGCCTCACTCACTTCTGATGGGTTTGATTGCACAAATTTTGTGACGGACAAGAGCTGTATTGGCAGAGGTAGAGCTGAACAAGGTTCAGTGCTGGACTCTGTCGTGCTGTGTTATGCACAATCTATGGCTCAGCTCGCGGGATCTCTCAGCCAGTACTTTTTGATTAACACAGGGGGCTCAATCTTACAGGCCCTCTGTTTAAATAACCCTCCCTGAAGTCTGTGGCAGTTCCAGATGCAGAGAATTTGCAGGAATGAGGGCATTAAGAGCAGCTTATATTGAGTGGATAATAGATCTTTTTCTTAGCATTCACTGATATCCTCAGATTGATGTTTTATATTGTCCAGCATGTAAAAATGGTTTCCAAAGCTGTGTACACTGCACCTGTTTTTCACTTTTTTTTTTCCCCATTTTTGTAATGTGATACATACAACTCCATGTTACATTCCTTGGTCTTGTGATATAAGTCACATATTACTGCCTGTGCTGATTTTCTTCCCTCTAAGTAGTTCTTTCTCTTAGAATACTTTGTAATATTTATTTATTTATTTATTTATTTATTTTACGTTTTTATTCCTGCTTTCTGGTGATGGTTCCTGATTGCCTGTCTTGTCTGATAACTGACGTTCATTAATTATTTACAGAGTAAAATAAATAAAATTAAAAAAAAAAAAAAACTCAAACAAAAGCCTCTATTGCAGCCTGATCCCATCTAGAACTTGTTAAGAACAAAACAAAACAACTTCTTGTTACCACTCAACCATGTAGTGTTGCCACAAACAAAACCTGCCAGCCTCCTCCTCCTCCTCACTTCAGTGATTCCAATGTTTGCTGTCTTCAGTGGTGTATATATTCCAGTCATCACTGCAAGAATGCAAACTTCTCCAATACCAGAGAAATACTTCTTGACCCTTTGTCTAACATATTTTGTCTTTGTTTAACTTATCCTTCTATTTTTTATGTTTGCTGCATGTGAAAGTCCCCACCTGCGCTTTGGTTTTTGTTTTTCTAATTCCTTCTCTG
Organism: Bambusicola thoracicus; assembly: GCA_002909625.1. NCBI lineage: Eukaryota > Metazoa > Chordata > Aves > Galliformes > Phasianidae > Bambusicola > Bambusicola thoracicus. Next base: position 5,104 of record PPHD01004775.1, on the reverse strand, counting down.
TATAAATCATTTTATTTACCAAGCTGCTGCTTCTCCGCTGCTCTCCTGTACGATAAATCTTTATTTTTATTTCACTTACCGATCATTTCTTCCCACACTTGTGACTGTTTCTGTGTATTTCTAATGAAACATAACCAGACTAAATCCTCATTATGCCGTCTGAAACTCTTACATATAGGATATCAGAGACTACTTTGTTCAATGACCTTTGCTGACATCATCTTGCTTACTGCATGCTCATAAAGTTACTAAACCCTGTTCTTGCAACATCTTTCCTAGCATTGAATGTTTAGCTAGTAGTGTTTCATAGACAAGCAGGCAACCAGCACTGCCCAAATTGATCTTTTTTGTGTTTGTTTGGTTTGTTGTTTGTTTATTTTTGTTGTTGTTTTTGTTCAATTTGCATGCTGTTGTTTGATTCCTCTCCATGATGTGTCAATGTGTATGAGACTATGTTGCACCCGTACCCATCCATCACCGGACTCTTCATGCTCTCTCTGTCTATATTGATCTTCTTCCTGCCAACTTCAGATCGTGATGTCACCTGTAGCCTGAATCACTTTATAGTGTGTCTTTAATAGTTTATTAAACTAGCATTCTTGAGTTTTAATTTCCATCATTAACTCCTCTCTGGGGCACTCATGTCAGCTGTCTTTTCTCCAGTAGGAATCCGTCTTCATGTATCTGGTTAATTACTTTGTAGTTGGCCATTCTTTCTCCTCCCCTTTTTCTTTCTCCTTTCCCCAGTTTCCCATTAATTTTTTTTCCTGGGGTCTCAAAGGGAATTAACTCTCTAACGGGGATTTAGTGCTTTCATGCCTTGCTTCTTGGCTTTGGCTGTGCCATGCCAAGAAACTGTCTTAGGCAGTGGAAAATTGGGCTTGTGATTAACCAACTGCTCCATGTTTGTCCCTTACTTGTGTTTTAGAGAAGGATGAGGCTGCAATTGAGAGTTCTGAGTACAATGCCACGTCAGTAGCTGATGTGGACAAGCGGGTGAAACGGCGGCTACTTATGGGTAACACTTTTCTTCCACTTCCTTTGTTGTGCTCTCACTTTTGTCTGTATGTGTGTGGGGGGAGGTTCTCTTTTGGTCTCATTTGTTCTTTTTGGTTTTGGTTTGGTTTGTGTTTTTTGTTTTTTTTTTTCTTTAGCTGGCTTTATCTGTGTGAAAAGGTCACCAATTTTTTTTAAGTCCTCATCTGTTGTACAACTTCATTTCTTGTTTTTAAACTTTTTTTTTTTCGTAACGCTGCAGCTTTAATGTTCAATTTCTCCTGCACAGAAAGAAGCTTTTGCCATTAACCTTACTTACCTTATGCGAGCTACTTCTTATATGTGAATTGTGTGTTTGTGTGTATGTGTTGCTCTAGGATTCCTAAAACAATCTCGTGTGTTACAGACTTGCCTTTTGACTTAAAAGTGGATGATGGTGATAATATAAAACAATGTTCTATTACGTATGTAGTGTTAAATGAACAACTGTATTTGACTACTTAGAATTTGCAGTGCTTTTGATCGAAATGTAAATATTATGACTGGAAATTGATTTATTTCCTTTGTGTAGCTGTGTTAGTAACCACTGAAAGATCTTTCCCTCATGATTAGAGCTTCATTATGTTCATTCAGGACTGAAGCATGGCTTGTTTCTCTGTGTTGTTGGAGCCTGAGAGTGGAGAGATGAGGAAGTGCATTGGACAATGTAGATAATTCTTCAGCTTTTCTCAGTTAACCCACTGCTCACCATTGTGGTGACAGAGGGCATAGGATAGCATAGACTGCGGAATGATGCCAGCATTTTGGAGACTTCCAAGTGGTTTGTTATTCTGTATTTTCAATTCTGATGCCTTAAACACCACATATAATATTTCTATTGGTTTTTAAGCATAGTGAGTATTGGTGAGGAGTACCGAATAATCCGTATACAAGATAGGGGTTCTTCACCTGCTGGAGAAATTAGGGCACAACAAAATTCTGCCCTGTTCCCTCCTGGTAGCTGATTCCTTTCTTAAAAGCATTAAGCCTATCACAGACTGCCCTGCTAGCTCTTGGCAGGCTGAGCTCTGGCTGTAAACATTTACACCTACCCTGAAGAAGCACCTCTGGAAGACCAGAGCCCAGATGACTGGGCTCATATTTGCAGTAGGTGGCAATGCTTATACAATTTTCATATCGCTTTTATCTTGCCATCTATACTAAACCATCTGCTTAGTCATAGGTCAGCAGACAGTCACCATGCAGGAAATGGCAGAGTGTCCTAGGTCAGAAATGGTATTAGATGCTAATACTGAGGTAAAATGTTTTCTCTCCTGTGAACACCCAGTCATATGTTCCTTTGTTTTTAGAATATCTGTGACTGTTAATTAGCAGTTAATTCACAGGTCTAGCAAGTGAACAGTATTCATTTGCTGATTAATGATGCACTGTTTAAATTGATTTAAGGTGACAAAAACTGAGTCTCATAGAAAGTCAGTAAAAAAACCAACATGGAAAAGACCAATATACCATTGGAAAATCCATTCCTCAAGGCCTAAACAGTGATATTACCCTGCCATTACCAGTATGTACAGTATGTTTTAGAGAAACTGAGCAACACAGCACACTGCTTTGGTACCTCAACCTCTAATAGACGTAATTATCCAGCGTGAAGGTATGTTCTTGTTGCTTACAGGAGTTCAGGCAAACAGAAGTAAAACATCATTATGAGCAACAAGATCCTGAGTTACATTGAGTCTGCAAGTTCCAAGTGGAGTCTAGAAGTGGGTTTCAGGGAGACAATTAAAAAAATCATTTTGCAAAATACACTGTCTAACTCTTTGGTACCTCTTGTATGAGCAGGTATCAGCAACAGCTTCATGTTTCTGGACAGGCTGTGTTTTAACAACTGATTCCTTAGAAAAACATTAACTGGAGCTGAAAAGAAATTTAATTAGTAGATGTCAGCTGAGTGGATGGCTTCCTGTTTAGAGATTTCTCTGATTGTTTCTTTCTACCCTGTTTTCTGATTTTCAGAAAATCCAAAAATGGCTTTCTGTCTTACTACAGTTGTCTTACTGTCTTAGTACAGCTCAGAAGTGTAGTGCCTTTCCATGAAATTCGATGTTTCTTCACATGCTTTCTAAACAGCCACTTTAGAAAGTATTTGAGGGCTCCTCAGGAAACTTTACCAGCTCTTGTAAATGGACTGTGATTTTTGACCCTGCTGTAGGCAGTCATGGGAGAGTAGGAAAAGTTGATGACTTTATGTAATTTTAGTAAACTGACGAGGGATGCTTTCAACTACAAGACCTGAGTTGATAACTTCTAGGCCCCTGTCATTTGCTGTATTATTAAAATGACTGTGATCTTCATAACAGTTACTCTCAGCCCAGACTAAGAATAATCTTGCATGAGAATACTTTGGGAGAGTAGGAGTGCTGTCAGACATGAGAGCCTGTGCAGCTCATTTTGCTACAGCAAAACTGACTGCTTCTGTATCTCATACTGACTCTTGGAAAGGTCTGTATTCCAGTCACAGTGAGGTCCTGTGACTTGCGACTAAATCTTAAATAGAGAAGAATAGATAAAATGCACTCCAGTCCCTGTTGTTAGATGTACTTATTTTTTAGAACTCATGAAGCGAACCAGAAACTGCAAGAAACTTTTCTTTAGAACCACCCACTGATTCTTAGGAATTTTCATCCAATTTCTCTCATGACAATCAGAAATACAGTAGGCTTCCAGGTGTCCTTCATTTCCCCTGATCATAGCAAATTAGTTGGGTTCAGGGTAAAGAGTGCTCTCATTAAAGAAATGTCACTGAATGACTTTTCTCTGATCAGTGAACATGGTACCATCTTGCTGTTCCTACAGCTTGTTTACATTTCTTGCACTTCCAATTCAGTTGCCATTTTAGAGGGAAAATGGGTGTGCCCTTAATTGTAATCCGGATGGACTTCTGATGTAGGCTGGACCAATTGTGCACCATATTTCATTTTTCTCCTTTTTTTCTCTAGTATTGAAATGAGTCAAGTTAATTTGGTCTTGAACCCATGTAACTTCAGAACCTCTACAAAGGCTGCATTTCCTTCCTTCACCTTCAGTACACCTTTTCCATTCTTTTCAGAGGTCACTGTTGCAAGATCCCTTTGTTTGGCAATAAAATGCTCTTCTTTTGGTTCTTTGAGGTTATAGGATTGGTTCCTTCTCTCAAGAAAGCAATTATACAAAGTTCCTTTTATTGTGTTGTAAAACAATGGTGTTCTGATTGCATTGATCCTGTCTTGAACTTAAGGAAGTGCAGTAATACTGAACGCTTAAGGTCAGAATAATGTTACGAATGGCAATGATAATGTTGCTACAGATGTCTTCAGATCATTCAAACGGTGCACTGAAATTTACTCCTTACAAGGTATGTTCATGTCATCATAAGTCAGGACATCTCAAGGTTTTGCCATTGGACACTGGTTTCTTGTGTCATCAGTAAGGCAGCCTGCCTTGTATAGATAGGAGTGTAATTCTCTTCCCTTCCCTGGAAGATGGCTCCCAACATCCCTACAAACCATTTTACTGTCATCTGAAGTGCTTGTAAAGTGCTTTGGAGCTGTCCTGGACTTTGTATCTACTGGAGTTTACCTCTGCCTAGGTTGCTTCTGCAGTGTCACATTGTAAATGAGCAGGAATGGAACGGTAGCTGCGAGCTGAACCATACCCTTCAGGAATTCAAGGTACCTGAATTTTTTAGTGACAGTCTTTCAGAGAGAGGCCACTTGAAGCACCATTCCTGTTTCTGCAGTTTCCCTACACAGAGGCTTGTTGAAACTGTGCAGCTCTTATCAGTCCTCTACGTTCTATGCTTCTGAAAAATGAAGATCCTCTGTCAGGAAGCTTACATAAGGCAGGAACTCAAGATGGCATGCACCTAACGTGTGGATGTCATGCTGATAACCATAGGAGGAAAGTGGATGGTCACTTACTTGAGACATGTTATCCACATTGTCGATGGTTTATGGGCTGGTCCGGCCCGGTTCCGTGACTAGTGGGGCGGAAGGATTCCGCAGAATCCACGCCTCCAGGAAGGGGAACCCAGGGGACCCCAGAACGATTAAAAACAGCGGCAACGATC